>PVIU01006650.1:0-99437 GCA_004026605.1 Ondatra zibethicus
TCTCTCTCTCTCTCTCTCTCTCTCTCTCTCTCTGTCCCGCTCTCTCAGGGAAGCAGCTACCCCTTCTCCCCCTCTCTCCCTCTCTTTCTCTTTTCTCTCTCTCTCTTCTCTTCTCTCTCCCTCTCCCCTTCTTCCTTTCCCCTAATAAATGTTTAATTTTACTCTACATGGTGTCTCTCTCGTTCCCGCCACTGCTGCCTGCTGTGCCACATGGCTGGAACCATTGGGGACCCGCCCGCGTGGTCTTGGGGACCGGAAGCAAGCTGCCAGGGTCCCGTAAAGAAAAAGAACAACAGTGAGGATTGGAAAATATGTTGATGAGAAAAGAATCAACAAGAAATAAATCATATCTTTATCTATTATGTGGCTATCTAGTGAGCACTTCTTACTAGCCATAACTATATAGCTGTTGGTTGCTGACTTTCTGAAGACTATGATCTACTTACATTGGCAAGAAGGCAGGTAGGTGGAGACGCTCCCTCTGTTGGGAGTTCACCCCACGTGGAACAGCATAAGGATATTATCTAGAAGTATGGTGGTACACAGTGGAGAAGTGCTTCTGGGAAGAGAATTAGAAGGTTGGGTGTCGAGACAGATACTATTTTTCATTTTATTGTTTTAGAATATTATTGCATTTTAAAACTTCTTCATATATTGGTTTAATAGAAATAAAGTTATTAGAAGGGTGGGGTAGAGACATCATGAGGTTCTCTTTTTGCCTGGAATCCCCAAACTTACAGACTATCTATTTAATTAGCTGTTAGTTAAAATGTTAATTAGCAAAAGAGTCTAGCCAGGGACGCTCTGAAACTCATTATGTAGCCCATTCTAATCCCAATTCATGATCTCCTGCCTCTACTTCCTAAATGCTGGAATTACAGGAATGTACTATTATGCTGGGTATATTTCTAAATGATTTTTTTTTGAGACAAGGTCTCACTAGGTATCCCTGGCTGACCTGGAACTTGCTATGAAGACCAGGCTGACCTCAACCACTTTGAGATCCACCTGCCTCAGCTTTCTGAGTGCTGGAATTAAAGGCGTGTGCCACCATATCTGGTAGTGGTTTGTTTTGAACCAATATTAAACTCCAACCACTAATTCAGTCCTTACTTAGGATTTCCATTGCTGTGATAAAACACCAGGACCAAAAACAGCTTAGGGAAGAAAGGGCTTCTTCTATCTGACAACCGTCAGGTCACACTCCATCACTGAGGGAAGTCAGGGTGGAACTCATGGCAGGAACCTGGAGCAGGACCTGAAGCAGAGGCCATGGAGGGTGCTGCTTACTGGCTCGCTCCCTATGCCTCGTTCAGAGTGCAACTCGGGACCACTTGCCCAAGGGCTGCACTGCCCCCAGTGATCTAGGCTTTCCACACCGATCATCTATCAAGAGAATGCTCCACAGGTTCTCTTACAGGCCAGTCTGATGAGGTATTTCCTCAGCTGAGGCTCTCTCTTCCTAAATGACTGGCTTGTATCAAGCTGACAAAAAACTAGGCAGCACAACCAACCCCTTGTCAGCTCAACACACAGACAACATCACTATTCAACTACAATGTTTCCTTCCTCAATTGTCATGTTAATATCACAGTATAAAACATTCTAACTCTTAGAAGTCCCACAGGCTTTGAAGATTCAAGCTCTTTAAGAGTTCAGTCTCTTTAAAATGTTCAGTCTTGCTGAAACATTCAAAGTCTCAAATCCCAGACTCTCTTAAGTGGGGGCTCCTGTAAAAGTTAGCTATTTCTTATTTTGAAAAGGGAAAGCCAGGGTATAGCTACAATCAAATCAAAGCAAACATCAATGTCCAACAGTGCAAAGATCAGTGCTGGGACTCACAAGTTCCAAAAAGCTTGGAATAGTGCCACCCCTCTGGCTCTGCAATCCACAGCGCACACAGTTTGTGTTGTAGGCTCGGGCCAGCTCCACTCCATACTTGCTATGGTACTGGCATCTCTAAGAAGCTGGGGTCTCCACACTAACTGGGCTGTACCCTCACCAGCAGCCTCAGTTGCTGCTTTCCTCAGGGACTCTGACCCTGCTCCATGTTGCCAAGCCTCAGCTTCTCTCTGTGAACCCTTCCATACCGGGCTTCTATTGTAACTGAGCCTGCCTCTTCACCAATGGTCTTTTCTGACCCCCCCCCCCAGCACCAAGATCAGCTGTTCCCCATAACCCCTTTATACCTTCCCAACCAGTACCACCTGAGAGACTCGTATACATTACTAAGTTCAGTTACCAGCACCAGGTATAGCCTTGGCCTTCTCTAGACCACAGCTTCTGTGTGCTGATCTAGAGTCTGCCTTAATGATGCAGATTTCTTCTTAAAAGTAGTTGATTCTTTGACCCCAGGTGACCAGTATTGATTGTTTAAGCAAATCAAAGAATTTGCTTTAGTGGTTCTGTACTCTTCTTAATTACAGCCAATTCTTTAGCCTCAGTTGACCAGAGCAATAGACTTAACTCAAAGTACTGAAT
Organism: Ondatra zibethicus; assembly: GCA_004026605.1. Lineage (NCBI taxonomy): Eukaryota > Metazoa > Chordata > Mammalia > Rodentia > Cricetidae > Ondatra > Ondatra zibethicus. The sequence goes on from PVIU01006650.1 coordinate 2,482, forward strand.
GTCCCTGATAGAGTCTTACAAGGGCTCTCAAACTTGCCTCTGAGCCTTCACAAGCCAGACTTCCATCAGCAGTACTACTCTCAGCACTATCTTCTTTTCCCACAACCGTTCATTAAGTGCTGATTATTCAATGGCGTTTTCAGAGCAAAGTTCTTCATAATCCCCCCAGACAACATGGTTAGGTCTGTCACCGTAATAGTCCATGTTTTAGTACCAATTTTTGCCTTTGTTCTTCTATTGCTGTGATAAAACATCATGATCAAAGGTAGCTTGTGGAGGTAGGAATTTATTTCATCTTATAATTTTCATACCACACTCCATCATAAGGGAAGATGGGGTAGGAACTGCAGGCAGGAACTGAAGCGGACATCACGGAGGATCATTTACTGCTTGCTCCCTATAGCGTGCTCAGCTTGCCTTCTCATATAATTCAGGACCATCTGCAGAGAGGCAGCACTGCCCACAACGGCCTGAGTTCTCCTTTATGAATCACGAAAGAGGAAAGTGTCTCCACAGATTTGCCTACAGGCCAATTTGATGAGGCGTTTTTCTTAATTAAGATTCCCTCATCCCAGATATGACCACAGGCCCAAGAGACTTCATATAGGAAGACCATAGGAAAAAATGTAATATTTAAAATTCACCAGATGGAGCCTGGAGGTGGTCGTGTGCACCTTTTAACTCCAGCACTTGGGAGGCAGAGGCAGAGGCATGTGGGTCTCTGAGTTCGAGGCCAGCCTGATCTTCAGAATTAATTCCAGGACAGTCAGGACTATACAGAGAAACTCTGTCTCAAAAAAAACCAAAAAGAAAAAAAAAATTCAGCAGAGGGGATGGGTAGAGCACTTACCTAAAATGCACCAGGTCCAGGGGTCAGTCCCTCACACTGACAGAAACAGCAAACACCAACAGAATGTATCATTAATTTTCTTCCTCAAAGTTGTTAAAGTTTTAGGGGCTAAAATTTTTATTTGCCTTTAGTCAATTCTTGAATTGGAAATGAAATTTGTAAAAAAATTCCTGAAAAAAAAATTCTAAAGAGGGTTTGTTGCAGGGTGTGGTGGTCTTGATGCCAGGACTGTGATCACTGTGGTGGTCTCAATGCCACTGTGGGTTTCTGCAAGCTTTTTGGCCAGCCTGGTCTACATGTTGAGTTTTGGACCATCCAGCGCTACCTAGTGAGATGTTGTCTCTAAAAAGGGTAAAGGGTTTTGTCTATTTTACATTTTGATTTTAATAACACACACATATTTATCTTACTATTTTCAGTTCAATATGTGGTATTTTTAAATATTACCTCTATCAAAAAAAAAAAGAACTTCAAATTCAAGGAGGGGAAAAGAGCAAATTACAAGCTACTTATTTCTAATTTTATATGTAACACACATATATAATTATATTATATAAACTGAAGCTAGTTTAGTTAATTTAAGAAAATTTTTGTGGGGAGAATATTTTACCTGGTCTGCCAAGAACTACAATCTTACTAAAATAGATCTGTAACTGCTTGTTCCTGAAAAAGCCACATCAAAAGGGCCTGTCTGTACAACTACCTTTAAGTTAGGAACACCGTGTCTCGCTTCAAAAAGTATGCAGACTACTTAAAAATAGTAATAATAATAGTAAATTAAGGTGCCACTGTTTCTGTTGGTCTCCTAGCAGTTCCTCTACTCTTGTTAGGGAACCATACATATAAAGGGTGCCTCCAAACAGACAGGTCCTCAGAGTGGGGAAACGGGAAACCTCCGTGCCTGCCCATAATAATTTGAGATCTTTGATCAAAAGAAGAGTGCACCCAGATTTTCTCTTTTTTCCTGCTGACAAGTCCTGTGTAGAGTTTCTTTGTACAAGTAGCAAACAGGCCTACAGCAGCCCACGGGCCAATCCAGGCCTTCAGCACAGAAGTCTATATTAAGGAGACTGGAGGGGCTGGGCACCCTTGAGAGTTTGAGCTTAGAGTTGCAGCCTGCCTTGGCTAGAGGGTTAGCCTAGAAGTTTGGCATTCTGAGCTATTCGTGGCCATAGAGCAGCATGTGCACCCTTCCTGGGCTGGGCATGGATGTCAGAACTCTGCTGAATGTGCGGAGGACTTACGTCTGAAAACAAAAGGGTTGGCCTCCTTAGGCTTCATGAAGGCCTTAATAACTTCAGCAGTCACAGGGATGGCTTTGGCATCCTGGACCCGGAGCCTCCTGTATGCTGGCAAGTACTGTATCGCTGAGCTCCACTCTCAGACTCTCTAAGCTCTTAGACTGTGCTTCTCAACAGAGTTTTTTTTCAGAAACTTGGACTCCAAATCCTCCTCTCTGTTGCTGGGGTTTCTATGTTTCTTTCTGTATTTCTGGGAATGGAACCTGGGACGCAGGGCCTGTCAGTGCTGATGTGAAACAGCTCTTACTCTCAAAGGAATAAGAGATTGTTGATTCTGGGCCAAATATGAATATCCATGGCCTGGGAACATAATTTCCGGTTGACTTGAACGACATTCTATTGCAGGAAAGGGCACATGAACTTTTATAGTCTCATGGAAAAAAACCTCATAAAGGAATGTATTTATCAAACACTTTGGTGGGGCTATTAGATAAGAAGGACATAGCAGAGTGGGGAAATAGCTACAGGCTTCAGACATGTTCATAACACTCAGCTTCATGATTGGAAGCCAGCACTCTGCTAAGCGGCACATTTGAAGGCTTTACCTACAGCCATGAACATGCTAGGTCAGATTCTGGAGGTGGGCAGTAAGTGGCTAGTGAGATGACTTTGATTTTCCATCTACAACATTCCCTCTTTCCACAATCATGAAGGTCCAGTCTAGTCTGCCAGACTTCAACACCAGTGTGTTAAGGAAGAGAAAGCAATAGTATCTACAGAAAGCTTCGGTTCACACCAGGCACGGCAAGGCTTCTACCACTGAGCGACATCCCAGCCTGCAACCAGTTTTCTTGATGCTATTTGTAAAAATGACTGTGCATGACGTGGTGTTTGTACCGCAATCCACATAGATCTTGAAGGGGCTGGGACCAGAAGAGAAAAATCACAAATGATCTTTTCATTTCATTCAAACATATTCATTAATATATGATAAGTCAGAGCTTCAAAGAGGTCATGTTATCCAGCCTGTTCTTAGTCAAGCTAGAATCTGTAACTTCCTGTGGGAAACTCAGGTTTTTCTTTTTTTTTTAATATTTATTTATTTATTATGTATACAATATTCTGTCTGTGTGTATGCCTGCAGGCCAGAAGAGGGCACCAGACCCCATTACAGATGGCTGTGAACCACCATGTGGTTGCTGGGAATCGAACTCAGGACCTTTGGAAGAGCAGGCAGTGCTCTTAACCTCTGAGCCATCTCTCCAGCCCACTCAGGTTTTTCTTAATGCTTTTTGGTACCATGGTATACATCTGACATGCCCGCAGGCTATTTATTATTTTTGGCATGTTGGGAAGGAACCCATGCAGGCTGGGCAAGTGCTCTACCATTCAGCTCCAATCCCAGCCCTACCTCCAGGTCATTAAGATGCATGCTTTCTCTACAGTACACTGATGACCATACTCTGGATCCTAGTGTAGGTTTGGCAAACAAAGAAACAAACAAAACCGAAACAAAACATGGACTCTGATAGGAAGTCCCTGATCCTAACCCATCAGATGTTTGGTGAGAATTCTCCAAAAGGAGTGGCTAAGTCCCAGCTCAAAGGGTTGTGGGTTTTTTACCTCATCTACGCCTGTTGGGCGGTTCCACAAAGATAGAAACTCTTGGTGTCCAACCGGTTTCCCCAGGGGCTGAGTTTCTAAGTCAAGTGACCTTCCTGAGGCAAACAATGAAGTTCACTGTAAACCCGCACGGAGGTCCTAGCTCTGAGTCACAGGCCACCACCTAGCAAGTGCTGCCTTGATTTGGTGTGCCACCACCCACACCTCTTTAGTTTTAGTTACAGCCACTGTCTTCCTAACTTTTCTGGCCTCCAAGCAGGGCCTGCTCCGTGTGTATGTTACTCTAAGCTCCTGGATCTATGACGTTGTAAGATTAGGCACTGATTGTCAAAAAACTTTCCTTTAGCCTCTCCCTCCTAAACTTCCCAAGACCAGTCAAGCCCTGGGTTGTGTGCCTGAGGACCAGACACGAGGATTCCCAGCTTTGCCTTTTCACTTCCCGAGACTCTAGGGCAAACTATTTAAGGTGCTTTAACTTTCAGTAAAGTTTATCTGAAATACTCTTTCAGTAAAAAGGGGGCTGGTGTAAAATTCATACTAACAGAAATAGCTTTACATTTGTAGGGTCTGTGAGGGTAGAGGGAAAAACCCGGCGCTCCCTTGGCATCCGACAAAAAGGAGAATTGTTAGATCCTCCTTTCAGCGTGGGTCAGGTGAGAGGAAGCGAGGACGCCTACCGAGTCCCTGGATTCCGAGGCCGACACTCGGGGCAGAGCTCTTCTCAGAGCCCCCAGAGTTCCGCGGAACAGCAGGTGGCACAGTCAGGCTGGGCGGACCCGCAGAAGAGGGGGTTGGGGACAAGACGAACTGGTGGATGCCTCTAAAGAGCGAGAGGCGACCGCAGCCCAGGACCAGCGGTGTCCCGGTAGTGGGACCCGGGCAGAAGAGTCGGGAGGGGGTCTCTCACTAGGGCTCCATGCTTTACTAGTGAAGGCAAGCGGTTCTAGCTCACCGGAGCCAGAGCGGAGGGGCGCCGCGACGACCGGGCGGGTCGGTAAAACCCGGAGGTTCTGAAAACGCATTCCCATCGCCTAACCCGGACGGACGGAAGTCCCAGAGAGGAAGGAGCCCGCTGCGCCGCCCGGGGAGGGGCGGGGCCGGGAAAGGGGGCGGAGCCTAAACGATGGGCGAAATCTGCAGGCTAGGGCGGTCCCTGGGCGGGGCCTGCGGCGCGGGGCGGGGCTTGGCGGCGGTTGTTTTCAGGCCGCGGTGGGCTGCTCTCAGCTGGGGCTGCTCGGCTCGAGGCTAGCTGGGCGGACTCGCTTCCGAGACGTGCGCTCGCGGACGGGGCCGAGAGGGCCTGAGTGGCTGCCCAGAGGGGGGCGTCCCCGAGGTCGTCGGCCGCGGCGATGTCTGCGCGGTGCTGTGCTGGCCAGGTGAGCGAGACGGGCTGCCGCGCGGGTTGTCAGAACCGTGAACGAGCCGCGCGCCGGGCTCGGGTTCAGGAAACCCCGTGGGCGGGAAGGGACGCGGGGGAAGCCCGAGAGGCAAGCCCCGCGCGCGACCTCGGCGTCAGGCCTCCGGGATTCCCGGCTGGCGGGGCTAGCCTGGCAGGAGCCGAGAATTCCATCGGTTCCCGGGACGTGTCACCTCCAGAGCTTCGAGTGAGCGCCGCAGCTCTGCTGCCACTGCACTGCCTGTGGGATGAACCGGAGGAAAAACGTGGGGTTGGACAAGATCTGCTTCCACGCTCCGAATACAACTCGAGTCAGTCCAGGCAGAGAGCGTTGGCATCTCCAAGTCTAGAACGTGGGCTCTGTAGTCTTGAGAACGTCTGGAAACCTGATTTGCAAACTCCGGGCACAAGTCTGGGCGCAGGGAAGGGTCAACCCTGCTTCCTGGGTTTACCGACCGGACCCGACCCAACCCTGACTGGGCACGAGCCTTCACACCTTCCTTGGCAATTCATCTTGCTGGAACCTGTTTTGTAATTTTGCTAGTTAAATTCTCATTATCCAAGCTATAGGCGACTCCTAACAGGAGAGAATTATTAGGTTTTAGCCCTTTAATGCTAATTTCCCTTCTTTCGACAGGGTTAGAAAAACAACAGCGAACTAGGTAATGCCATCTGGATGTTCTTACCCACGTTGATTTTTGTCTTTTTGTTCGGTTTTAATGGGTTACTAAAAATAAAAACAAAAACCCCCATCTGATCGCGGTGGGTGGGCATTGAGGTGCGGTACTGGTCTTGTTTACTTTGAGCGTCAGGACAATGGAGGCCATCTGTAAGTGCTGTAGGGGTTAAGCTGCGTCTCCGGACCCACCGGTTGTAGTGGCCTGTGCTCTTTGAGGTGGCCCTGTGGAGAGTCATCTTGGTTTCTGAGGTCTAATACTGTGCTGGGCATGTAGTCACGCTGGCGTTTTCAGAGATGAGGAAATTGAGGCTTTTGATTTGAGGTAAAATGATATCCGTCCCCTAAATCCGAAAAGGAGAGAGCAAAGCAATGTGTCCTATCAGTGTCCTCCATTTTATGAGAGCTTTTTGAGACCAAGAGGGGCCAGAAAAGATGGCTTTTAAAAAATTGCAAATTCTTTCTTTTTTTAAAAAAAGTGGTGTTGAAATGGAACAGAGTCTCGTGCCTGTGCATGCTAGGCAAGTGCTCTATCATTGAGCAGCATCCAGATTCATTAGTCTTGTTCTTTAGTGCAACACTTTTCATTGTATAGAAAGTGCGTATATTTGGGAACGTCTGCCCCTGCTGCTTTGGAAGCCCTTTGCAGCTCTTTCAGGACAGGTGCCGGAATTCAGGCTCTGAAATTATTGTCAGTAAATGATTTTTTTTTAAAATTGGTATGAGTAATATTTTGCCAGGATTTATGACTTGTTTCTAAAACTCCCCTCTTAGGACTTTGGAAAGAACCAAGTCCTGGCCATTCCCCACAGGATAATAACTTCTGCTTTCTCTGTGCTGCCAGAGGCCTCACTGTGGTTCCAATGTAGTGAGCAGCCAATCACACCACGATTTTATATAGTTGGGCGGGACTATCGACCCCCTAGCAGGAGTTTATATGAGGGTATGGGGAAGAAGCAAAATGTTAGAGTGCTTATTTAGCATGCACTTGGCTGAGCTTAGCCCCTAGCATTGTACACAATGAACCCCTCAAACCTCACAGCATCACCAGAAATTTAAGTCTGCCAGTTGTATCCTTATTGGTTTAAAAATGCCTGCTGCGTGCTAGGAGGGGGATATGGTGTGGGAACCCAAACATCTCTGCCGGCAATGACCTGTGTGTGTACATAAGTGTAGGGCATTTCATCAGCGTGTAAACAACAGCAAGTCCAGTGGTTCTGTAACAAGACTGGGTAGTAAAACCGCCTCGGGAGGGTTAGGTGAGAAGATACCTCTAGAATTGAGATTCGGTGGAGGGAGCAGAGGGGCTGGACTGGTTTAGAGTAGGTGAGAGAACTGGCTGGGTCAGATGGAGCTTGTCAGCCTGTAATCCCACACAATGCGACATACCCTCTTTCCTCCTTTTAGTCCAGACTGACCGGGAACTCAGCCTGTAGCCTAGGCTGCTCTTGAAATCATGGTGATCCTCCTGCCTCAACCTCCTGAGATTGTAGCCATGTGCCACCAGACCTAGCTCCAAGACATCACTTGTTATCATTTCCTGCCTGCCACTGGACAGTCTGCCAGTCATCTTTCTCTGGTTGCTCTATCCACTCTGATACTCAGATTTTGCCTCCTTGCTGGCTAATGGATGCTAATGGAGGCAGAGATCACAGGGGAGAGGCCCCACAGTACCTCCTGGGTGAGAGCACCCTGACACGGGCCTCTAGGGGCAAACAGAAAGCTTCCTTGCTCTTCTGATTTAGGGGCTGGCTGGGAATGAAGGTGTCAGGGAACTGTGGCCCACTGTTAGATTGAGATGAGATGCATCCTTTAAGAGCAACGAAGACAGCCTTTCCAGGACAATTTGAGAGTGAGAGTTGTCAGGGTTTCCTGCAGGCAAGTGTAAGCATTCACGATAATTGTGGTGGTAAAGGCGATAGCAGAGCTTCATTTCAGTGTTTACTGTGCTGTCTGGTTTCACAAATATATCATCCTCTTAGGTAGCAGCCCTGTCTTTCACAGGTGAGATAACTGAAGTACGAAAGACAAAGGAAACAAACAAACAAACAAAAACAGATCCGCAGCCTGATCCAGACCTTTGGATACTGGTTTTCCAGGCTCCAGTAGGCTGACTTCTCAGCGTGATAGTTGCCCCTTGTTTTGGTAGATAAAGCTACCAGTAGGGCGAATGAGGTTTAGTTTCTTCCTCATACCTGGTCCAAGTCACAAACACCCACTTAACAGACTTAAGTTCTGCCAAACACGCGATCATTTGCTGATCTTGCTTTTCCTTAAGCTCTGGGAAGTTGCAGCTCTTTGCCTTCTTGATGCTGTGGTCTGCATATTGAAAAAGTTCACTGGGGCAGGTGTGAGCACCTTCTAGTGGGCAGAAGTTGGCTAGCTTCTGCATGGGCTCAGTCAGCCATGACTGCCACATGAGCGGGGCTTTGTGGACAGGTCCAGCCTATGATTGCCGTTGACAAAGTAAAGACTCTGTCCATCTCATCAGGAGTTTCATGCAAGGGCAGATGCGCCCAGATGTTTACAGACAAGTCTATACATCCTCTACCCATCTCTCTTTCTCTCCCTCCCCTCCTTCCCCCTTTTTTCTTGTGATCCACACTGGCTTTCAACTTGAGGGTGGCCCTCAAGTCTGATCTTCCTGCCTCTAGCTCTCTAGTGATGGAATTGCAGGCGTGTGGCTTATGTCTTGTTTTTGTTCCTGTTTTGTTTTATTTTTGAGACACATCTCATCATGTAATTCTGACTGACCTGAGCCTCAAACTGAAGACTTTGGCTCTGCCTCCTTAGTACTGGGATTAAAGGCATGTGTCACCATGCCTGGTGAAATCATATTTCCTTCCTTCCTTCCTTCCTTTTCTTTCTTTCTTTTTCTTGAGACAGGGTTTCTCTGTGTAGCCCTGATGTCCTGGAACTTGCTCTGTAGACTGGGCTGGCCTTGTACTCAGAGATTTGCCTGCCTCTGCCTCCTGAGTGCTGGGATTAGAGGTGTGTGCCACCATTGCCCAGCCAAGATCATATATCTTGATCATTGAGGTTTTTCTTAATGAAAATCCACTCTAATGTCTATTATGTTAATTCATAAAGCCTTTAATGTTACCAGGGACTGTCATCCATTGTCGAAGGTTAAAAAGCAAAAATACCCGGGACATTAGTTAAAGCATAGTATTTCATTTGGCAAGTACTGGGTAAAGAACTGAACTTCCATTTTGCGCTGCATGAGCTGCTTATTTGTTCTGACAGGGCCTCACTGTGTAACTCTGATTGGCTCAGGTTGTACTGAGTTTGAGAACATCCTCCTGCCTCAGCCTCCCAAGTGTTGGAACTACAAGTGTGGGCCACCTATAGAGTTGACCTTTTAGTTAGGGGAAACAGGAAAGGGGAGAGAGTAGTGGCCCAAGTCCAGTTTAGGTAGTGAGAAGTTAGGTACGGCTGGCTCTTGTACATGTGTCTATCAGCTCTGCCTGCTCGCTGGCTCTGGCAGTGTTAGGTTCTATCCTCCCACAGAGCTGGAGCCCCAGTCTTGTTGGTTTTTTTTATCATAAAAGAATGTGCTTTCTCTCTCTCTTCCCCCCCCCCCCAGAAATTTGCTTACTATAGCCTTCTGTCTTCTTGCAGAGTATTTTAAATGCATCTTTAATTATCATTTGTATGTATTTAATTATCATTTGTATGTGTGTGGAGGGGTATGGCTGCCACAGTGCATGCCTGTGGAAATCTGAAAACAACCTTGTGGAGCAGGTTTTCTACTTTTATCTTTAAGTTAGACTGGGGTATTAAACTCAGGTTGCCAGGCTTACATGGCAAACACACACACATATGTACGTACACACACACTAACATGTACACATACACGCACAGATGCATTTGCACATACACACACATACATGCACACATTCACACATATACATGCACACATACATGCACACATATACAGACATCCATACACATGCACAGAGAGAGACATGACTACGTACCACAAAGTATTGCCGACACCCCCAAGAATATCTTTCTAGTGCACTAGACGTGTGGCCTGACTGGTACAGTGTGTTGCATCTTGTGTGCAGAGCATGTGCCATAACCTAGCTGAATACCTTGATGAAGGCTTTGGTCGCAAAGCTCTTGTCCCCCTGTTCTTTATTGAGTCCTCATAGCAGGTCCTCCCACCTTTGGAAGGGATCTAGGCACAGATTTATTCTTTCCAAGACTGATATTCTTTTGAAATTATGTGACAGTATTGTGAAACATTGAGGAAAAGAAAAAAATCACTATTACCTAGAGAGAACCATGTTTTAATATTTAATATATCTAGTCATTTCTGCTTAATATATGTGATTGATTTTGTAAAACTTGATCATTTCAGTCATTTTAAGTCTTTTCTTTAACATTGAGCTTTTTCTTTATTGTTTAGTATATATACCATTGTCCTAATGAACTGAGTCAGTTTTGACTTTTTTCCTGTTTTATTATGCCAAGTTTTGTTTTGGCTGCAATAAATTTGAGTCTTACACTTTATCACTAGTATGGGTCACTTTCAGTTTTCTAGTCATTTACTTTTATTTTTAATGTATAAAATGATGGCAGAATACAGTGGATGTCCGAATGCTGCCTCAACCCTGCCCTCAGGCAGTTATCTTGTTGATGGAGCTGTGGACTGGTACAGCTCACAGTGAGCTGATACTGGAGCCATGGCCAAGCAGTATCGTGGCAGGGTTCAGCCACATTCCAGTGTTAGAGAGCTAAGTCTCTGCCCCGGTCTTCACTGGCACAGTGAATCCAGTGAAGGTTGCTGGGTGAGCTGGATAGTTGGCATGCAGGTGGCTCCCTCATTTTTGTTTTCTTGGGACTCATGATAGCTTCCTAGGGCTAGCTGACAAATGGTTTTGGGCCAGGTCTTTGTGGCAGAACAGACAGGGATGCGTGCTGGGGAGGCTGGGGAGCCACTAGTATGTAGGAAATGGAAAGCAGGTTCTGACTCATCTCTGGGCTAAAGAGATAGAGTCACATTCCTGCCCTATTGCTAGTTTCCTGACTGCTATTTTCCATGTAAATACTGGCAGTAGATTTCCCACAGATACTGGCAGTGAGTAGAGTGAGTCTCATCAACTTTGTTAGTAGTTGCCCAAGTATATTAATGTAATCATCCTTAAAACCTAAAAGAGGATAAAGCAATGATTATCATGGCATGGCTGCTTGTATTTTAGAGCTGTGTAAGTCCAGTAGTCTGGATATTTTGATACATTTTTATACACACAGACAGACAGACAGACAGACAGACACACACACACACACACACACACACACACACACACACACACACGGTCATGCTATATAGCCCTGGTTGGCCTGTGTGGTGGTTTGAATAAGATTGGCCCCCCCATAGGTTCATCTGAGTGCCTAGTCACCAGGGAGTAGCACTGTTTAAAAAGATTAGAAGGATTAAGAGGTGTGGCCTTGCTGGAGGAAGTGTGTCACTGGGGGTGGGCTTTGGGGTTTTAAAAGCCTAAGCCAGACCCAGTGTCATCTCAGCCTTTGGACCAGGATGTAGCTCTCAGCTACTGCGCCAGTGGGCATGTGCTACCATGTTCCTTGCCATGATGATAATGGACTAACCCTTAAACTGCAACAAGCCCCCAATTAAATACTTTCTTTGATAAGAGTTTCCTTGATCATGGTGTCTCTTCACAGCAATAGAACCGTGACTAAGACAGCCTGTTACTTGCTGTTAGGCCAAACTGACTGAATTTGTGGCAATCTTCGTACCTCTGCCTTTTTAGTGCTGGAATGAAAGGAATTCTTTTTTTTTGTTTTTTCTTTTTCATTTCCCTCCCAGACAGGATCTTACCTGTATCCTAGTTTGGCCTGGAACTGTGTACTTATAGACCAGGCTGGTCTTGAACTCATTGCCGTCTTGCTTCAGCTTCTCAAATGTTGGAATTAGAGTTGTGCACCACTCTGCTCAGCTGGGAGGGGTTATTATGCGAGCTGGTAGGTCTGTAGCAGTAGCCATTACACACAATTACTTTTTCTGCTTGGACTAAGCTGTTTCCAGTACTTTGAAAAGGTGCCCTTGCTCCAACCCCCTTGACCTTACTCAGAGGAGAAGTGAGGTCCCACTCACCTGATGACTGTGCTCATGGACCCCCTCACCACCCCAAGGCAGACAGCTTTGCTAGTGATTTTCCATTTCAGATTGCTGTTTTCATTTGAGTTTAGTGTTATGATTGACTGTTGAGAGCAGTATTGGTCAAGTTACCAAGCTAAACCACTGTAATTGTCCTTAAATTCTAGGCTTTCTAAGTATCCACAAGTGACCCTCTGTGGCCCTAGTAAAAGAATATTTTATAATATTTCCTACATCTTCTAACTTGTATATTAATGGTTATTTTCCTTATTAATGATAATTTAAAGCAGTTTTTACAGTATAGCCTGTGAGTCAGTGTAGTATGTATAGGAAATTCAAATGGTGGTTTGGTTTGATTCTGTAAACCATCTGCCTGCACTTTAAGGGAAAGAGGCTTTTGCTCTTGGCCTTTCTTCTGTAGCTTGCCTTGTGAGGTTAAAGTTTTCGGAAGGCAGCTGCTATGGAAAAACTTGGTTGGATTGGGCTTGTATCACAGAGCAAGTTTTGGGAGCACTGTGTGTTTGAAGTCATGCTACAGCACGCAGTGATTAGATAACGTTCTAGAAAAGTGGGGCAAGCTCATATACACTCACAAGTCTTGTTTATGGGAAGATGAGGAGTGGAAGGAACATCAGACTTCTGTTTACACAACATTTTTATAGACTGGCTAATTGCATTTTGAAACAAAGCTTGGGAAGTCTGTGTGGAATTTTTCCCCAGCCTTTTGTTCTTGGACTCTTTTAGTACTTTAATGGAGGGCTGGCTCTCTTGACTTGCTCTGATCTTGGTTCACAGGAACCGAGGAGGAATTCGGTCTTTTGTTCTTGACTTCAGGCCCCGATCTGCAGTGGTGTTCTCAGAAACAATGGCAGTGCTTTGTAACCATAGCAATGAAACTTCTCTGACATAGGATTCCCCATCTGTGTGTTCTTCAGCTTTGCAAGTGTTCTGCCTGAGGACCCTGGATCATTATTGACTTACTCCATTGGCTGGTGTGTGTGTGGTTTTTGTTTTTTTTTTTTTTTTTGTAAGAGCTGACAAAGCCCTTAAAGCAGCATGTCCGCTTATATGTCTTTACTGGGTATGCAGGATAATACAAACGAAAGACTTGTGAATAAGTATTTGTTTCTTAGGGTAATATCTCTCCTCAGGTGGCTTTCTTCAGAGCTTACTGAGGGCTGTGCCCCTCAGCTCCGAAGCTTTACTCTCTGGGGAAGGAGAGCGGATGGGGTTGTGTAGGGTGGGACACAAATGGATGACTAGAGGTATCTATCCCATGTAGCCCTGCAGTTGTACGCACAGCTATGTCTGTGTACCCTAAACATGTTACCCATATATCCCTGCAGATGTACACACTATCCCTGCAGATGTACACACAGCTATGTCTGCAAGAGCTCATGAGATGGCTCAGCTGGTTAAAGGTGCTGGCAGCCAAGCCTGGTGATCCATGTTCAACCCCTGGGACCTATGTGGTTGCAGGAGAGAACGGACTCCTGCATTTGTTCTCTAACTCCCACATGCATATTATTTCCCCACTCCCATGCACAAACATGTCTATATATATCTAACTGAGCTCCCGTACAGTTAGAATAGCCATTAGGAAGCTGTGACACTTCACATTGGATTTTACACTTTTCATTATCGAATTTATTTTTATGTACTTATCTATCACCCAAACCAAAAAGTCTGTGACAGACTTAGAACTAGAAAAACAGCCCAGTCTGGCCTGGAACTCACTCTGTATCCCAGGATGGCCTCAAATTTGCAATCCTACTGCCTCAGTGTTCTGAGCCCATTATGCCAGAAATAAATACCATGTGTCTTTTTATTGTGCTAGAATTAGTTAACTAACAATAAATGCACAAGGTTTGCCAGTTTCCTTGACTGCAGTTTACCAAGTAGTCAGGATTGGACCTGCCCCAGGATCTTGCCTGCCACAGAGGCCACAGAGGAAGATGACTAGATATTTGTCACCATCTAATATTCATTGTCATGGTTCTAGATCAGAGTCTGGGAAATGCAGCTTGAGTTGACAGATTCTTCAGCACTGGTAAACAGAACTGGATGTGGAGGCGCAAGTGAAAGTTGCATGCCGTGAGCATGGCGAGGATGCTGGCACCCAGCACTGTGCTGCTGCTGCTGCTGCTGGTGCTGTCCTCACCATGGCATCTAACCCAAAGGTGGGTTCTGATCATGCCATCCTGCCCGACTTGTTGAATTGACAGGAAGTGAATGTGGTGGATTTTCTAAGTGCATGTGCTTTGGAAATGTCTCTTGTAGGGGCTGGGAAGATGGGTCTGTGGTAAAGAGCACTTACTCTTCCAAAGGGCCCCAGCTTGGCTCCCAGGTGCCTTCTAATGCCCTCTTCTGGTCTCCAGGGCCACCTGTATGTGTGAGAACACACGGCACACACAAATAAAGATACGCTTTTTTTTTTCTTTCAAGAAAAGAATCTCTCTTATTAGTTTACGATTCTAAATGTCAGGTTGCTTGATACATATATGTAGTCATGTCTGTTAATGTGGCTAGGGTGTTTGTTGATTTTTATGACTATTGTTATTATTACTATTATTATTATTGTGGTGCTGGAAATGTAAACCCAGGGCCCTGCATACACTAGACAAATCTTCTAACATTAAACTTCATTCCTCGCCCTTGTTTATTTGAGACAGGCTCTTTTTTTTTTTTTTGCTACATATATCTCAGGCTGGCCTAGAAACATAAAATTAATAGATTTATAGATAAGATAACCCAAACTTATTAAAGCCTTTAAAAATTAAGGAGTTTTAATTCTTTGTAACATTTGTTTATTCATGTGTGTGGGCACCTGTACGAAGGCGCATGTGTGGGGTCCCAGGACCGGTTGTGGCGGTCTGTTCTCTTCCTGATCTCAGGTTGTCAGTCTCTGTGGCAAGCTCCTTTCCCCCCAGCCGGTGCTGCCCTTGCTGTTTGTTGCTCCCGGGAAAGATAAGGCTTTTGACTTCCCAGTGGCAGCTTTTCCTCTCCCTGCCTCTTTGAACCCGGAGATGAGGCTTTGCTGTGGACCAGGCTGGTCTAGGGCTCGCCACCCTCTTGTCGGCCTACCGAGAGCAGCATTGCAGGTGTGTGCCGCCAATCGTGCATTTTCTGTTTTCCTGACTTCTGCTTTGTTGGTTATTTTTCTCACTTTCAGCTTAATTTGCCTCTTGACTGACTTTGTAAGGCAGACACTTAGACCATTATTTTCTCAAATAAGAATTTAAAACTATAACATCTCAATCCACACGCTTGATGTGTTTTTATTATCACTCAGCTCAAAGTATTTTTCTAAATTCTCTCATAATTTCTTTTTTGATCTGGTGGTTATTTAGAGAATGTGTTTTTAATTTCTCGGTATTTGGGGGATTTTCCAGGACCGTTTTTGCTACTGATTTTTAATTTAATTGCTTGATGCTTATAGGATATTCTCTACGTGTGTGTATTCTTTTGTGTGTGTGTGTGTGTGTGTGTGTGTGTGTGTGTGTGTGTGTGTGTGGCTGTGGATCTAATCCAGGGCTTCATGCATTTTAGACAAACACCACCTAGTCACACCCTAAGTCCTTCTATATTCCCTTTAAATTGTTGTTCCATGGTTCAGAATGTGGCATAGTTTGGTGAATGTTATCTCTTCCTTTGAAAAGAACACCCTACAGTTATTAAGTGTTCTATTTTGTTGATAGTGTTCCTCAAATTTCCATCTTTCCAGAAATTTGCTTTGCTTTGCATTTTCCTTTTTTGTCTGATTCTATTAATTATTGGGAGAATGGTGTTAAAATTACAAATATGAATCTGTTGCTTTCATTAAACTCTGTCTTTTTTTCCTTGAAGTATTTTGAAGCTTCATTAGGTATGTGCACATTCAGAAATATATACCTTTAATAAATTGATCCTTTGTTGTTATTGTTGTTGTTTGTTTGTTTTTTCAAGACAGGGTTTCTCTGTGTAGACTTGGCTGTCCTGGAACTCATTCTGTAGACCAGGCTGGCCTTGAATTCAAGGACTTGCCCGCCTCTGCCTCCTGAGTGCTGTGGGATTAAAGGCCTATGCCACCACCACTGGGCTAAATTGATCCTTTTGTCTTTGAAAAATGGTCCTTTTTTTCCTGGTCTTTGTCTTCAAGGTTTTGTTTAGTGTTTATGGCTATACCACTCTTTTGACCCTCATTTCATTTGTCCCTGGTCTTAAAAGTTGTGTCCCTTATAGGCGTCAAATAGTCAAATCTTGCTTTTGACCTAATCTGATGGTCTCCACCTTTGTGTGAGTACTTAGACTATTTACACTACACTTAATCTAAAAATTTCTGCTCTTGAGTTTAGGGCTATGAATTCTTTATGTACTCCCGTGTGTGTGTGTGTGTGTGTGTGTGTGTGTGTGTGTGTGTGTGTGTGTGTGTGTGTGTGTGAGAGAGAGAGAGAGAGAGAGAGAGAGAGAGAGATTTAGAGAACAACCTGCTAGTTGTTTGTCTCCTTCCACTGTGCGGAGTCCAAGGATTGAAACAGCAGGGCTGTCAGCCGCTGCTTTACATCATGAGCCATCTCGTCAACCCTTTGCGCCTTAGTTTTCAAGGAGGCAGTTGGTTAGGTATTTCCTAGTCTCACTGTTCGTTTAGATGTTTTCTAAGAAGCACGGTATGCAGCAGTGGGGCTGTCAGCATGCTAGTGATGTCACCAGAGGCCTGGGAGCCTCGCTTTGGAAGCAGGCAGGCATTGTCACCTGGCAAGTTGGGTCACTGTTCTTGTGCTTTCACGGAAAAGAATTCAAGCAACACCTGGACAGTAGCAGAAAAAGAAATGTATTGAAAGAAAATGGAATACACTGTCAAGTCTGGACAGTGGACCGTTTATGGGCCCAGAAGTCCCTAGGGTGGAGAGTTTTTTTATTCTGAATTCTCTCCCTTCCCACCCCCAGAGTGGAGGTTTGAAGTTTGATTGATAACTCAAAGACCTGTGTAAGCTGCTGCTTCCTGGGCCTGCGGCTGCCTAGAACTTAAGCTGCAAGTGTCAGTGCAAGTGATGTGGTTGATACAGCGAGCTTCAGGTAATTGTTGTTCAGCGTCCAGGTCTAGCTGGTTGAAGCCCGTTCTCCTTAATTGGGCTTAAATATGGATTTTAAAAATTGCTTTTTTAAAAGTTTTGGTTTTATTCCTGCAAGTAGTTTTAGTAAGAAAGGAGGGACCAAGCAGCTATGACACAGTAGAATGTCCCATTCCCAAGATTTAACCTTTTCTTATTTTACTGCTCATATCTGGCTATGTAAACTATCACCAATAGACCAGGGTCAGCTGTCCGCTCCAAAGCACAAACAACAAAAGTAATGGTGGAGTAGGAAAGCAGCTTATTGAGATGGCTGTTGGGATCCAGCCTCCATGTTCCTGCCTTCAGGGAGCTAATAAAGAACTTTGGGTCCTATGGGGGAGGGGCAAAAGAGTCAGGGTGGGGTGTGGAGTGGGGGAGCAGGCATGGTCAAGCCGTCATATTCTTAATGTAGCCTGCTTGGTTGGGAGTTCAGTACTGACCAGCAGAGCTGCGGCTTCTCTGTCAGACCCGTGACCCTAGAGTCCACGGTGGCGGCACTAGGTCAGACTGTGGTCTGGAGGTGGACACTGGACAGTGGGGAGTTAGCAAGCTCTCGTTTGTGATATCCTGCAAATCCCGAAAGCGCCTTAGTCATGTGTTGATGCACATAGTCTTGGAGGGGAGGAGCCCCATCTTTAGAGGATTACTCTTAAACCACTCACGTTTTTGCCTCCAGATTCTGCCCAGAATTTAGGCTAGCAGAGGCGGCAGGTATAAAATGAAGGCAGGCGTAGTAAGTACGCATCCTGTTTCCCGTTACCCATAGGCATCTGCAGACCTAAGTGAGGCATCGGCCTCTACGTAACAGTACATATCAGAGGGACATTGTTTTCCTTGCTGGGAATGACTACGAAGGCACAGTGCTTTGTGACAGGCCCAATGCTGCTGAGCTGCGAATGTTAGCCCCAACTGCCTAACTCTTAAAATGTTAAAGTGATATTACATGGAAATTTATTTTAAAACAGCACGCAGGTAACTGGAGAGGTGGTTCAGAGCTTGAGTACTTGCTGTTCTTCCAGAGAACCTGAGTTCAATTCCAGCACCCAGTGCCAGGTGGCTGGCAACTACTTGTAACTCCAGATTCAGGGAATTTGATGCCCTCTTCTGGACTCCAAGGATACCCACATACACATACATGACACACACACACACACACACACACATACAAATGTGAATGAAATCTGCTCCCTCCCCAAGTCAAGCACAGACAAAAACCTCAGCACTTTATGCTTTAAAAACGTATGGTTAGTATAAGCATTTAGGCAATACAATTATAAAGAAAAAATATAACTTTGATCTGGGATTCCCTACTGTAAGCTGTGAATATGTTTTATTACCAATGATTAATAAAGAAACTGCTTCGGCCTATGGCAGGGCAGAATAAAGTCAGGCGGGAAATCCAAACAGTGATATATAGGGAGAGTAGGCAGAGTCAGGGAGATGCCATGAAGCTGCCAAAGGAGAAGGACCAGCCTTGTGGTGATATACAAATTAATAGAAATGGGTTAATTTAAGATGTAAGAGCTAGCTAGAAATATGCCTAAACTACTGGCCAAACAGTGTTGTGATTAATATAGTTTTGGGGTGATTATTTGCATCTGGGCAGCCTGGAAAAGAATGAGCAGTCACCAGTTACAACTTTCAATCGTAGAAAAGGCAAGCCCTGGGGGCTGGAGAGATGGCTCAGAGGTTAAGAGCATTGCCTGCTCTTCCAAAGGTCCTGAGTTCAATTCCCAGCAAACACATGGTGGCTCACAACCATCTGTAATGGGGTCTGGTGCCCTCTTCTGGCCTGCAGGCATACACACAGATAGAATATTGTATACATAATACATAAATAAAAAAAGAAATGTCTTTTAATTTCATGTTTAAAAAAAAGGCAAGCCCTGTCAGTACTTGGTTGTATTTTATTCTAGGGTTACAACAAACTGGACCGTACTCTGTGTTCTGTTATAATTTAATCTCATACAGGAGGGAATATTTTCAGTATTGTAAGAATTCTTCAAAAGCAGACCTTTAGGCAAGGGAGATGGCTCAGTGGAGAAGATGTGAAAGGTAGAGGCCGAGATAGCAGGGAAGCTGGCTAACTAGACTGGCCAATTAGAGAGTGCTGCATTCAGTGGAGGGATCCTGCCTCAATGACTAAAGTGAGAAGCGGTCAGGAAGTCAGCTGATATCAACTTAGAGCCTCCACCAACCTCCTCACACATATGCTCATGTAATCTCACACAGGCAAACACACAGAAAACCTTTATGGCATATTTATTAGGATTAATATTTAATAAATAGCATGAACATCTATTTCACTCTTTTAGACATTTAGTGCATTAAAAAAGGTCATAATATCTCTTATCCTAGGCCTAGAGCCCTGGAAGCGGTGGTGCTTCAGCACACAATGCGCAGAGTGCACTGTGCGCTCACACTCTGCATGCAGAGCTGTGCTAACAAAACCACAGGCCTCATGGGGAAAAGCTAACCTGGGGCACAACATTAAACATTAGCACTTTGTCGCTAACACATTTTTAAGAAAAAGGGCATTCGTGGCTAAAGAGATGGCTTATCAGTTAAGAGCCCTGTCATCTTTTCCAGAGGACCTGGTTTCGATTCCCAGCACCCACATGGTGGCTCACAACCAAGTGCCATTCCTGTCCCTGTGGGTCTGACACACTCTTCTAGCCTTTGTGTGCACCAGGCATGCAAGTGGTACACAGACGAACATGCAGGCAAAACACATCTGTACATATAAAGTAAATTAATTAACAAAAAGAAAATAGTATTAAAGATTTTATAAATCCAAGGTTGCTAAGAAATACTTACACTGTGATAAACTTGTCGCTTTACTTTGGAAAAGACTTGGTGTACTTGTCGAAATAGGTGTTGGCAGTTCCAGCCTCAGGCTGCTATGGAGGATAGGGGGGTATCTGCCATGGATGGAGGCTGGTGCCCAGCTGTGCTCTGGCGTGACTCAACACCATTTGAATTGTGTGTATCTTAAGTATCATGCAGCTTAGTTCAGCTGGGTCCAGTTCTCTGGTATCTCAGAGAAAATTGCCCTTCCTGTTGAGCTCAGATCATCCCTAACACACAGATCCTGTTGGAAAGTGGGTACTTTCAAAGTAAGTATCAGAAGAATAGCCTAGAACTTCTGGACTTGCAGGCTTTCTTCAAGGAGGATGACCCAGGCACATTCCTGTTGAGATGTGAGGCCTGGAATAGCCAAGAAGCCCTGAACTTTCAGCTTTCTTCATGAAGGATGTCCTCAAGTCACACTTCTGTTCAGCTGCGAGGTCTGGTATCGGTCCAGCAGGCTCCCTTTGGATCTGCTCCCAGAAATTTAGTGCTGGAAGGATCTGCCCTTCTGACCCATCTGTGTGTTGCTTTCTTTTACTGTACTAAGCAAACAGCTCCAGAGTCAGGATCTTCCTGTCTGGAGTCAGCTTTTCTTCATTGTCAGAGACCTCTGACGCAATCCTTCTTCCTGCTAGCTGCCCAGGACCGAAAGAACTTGGCTATGTCCTGCAGAGGGACACAGTCATTACTGTATCATAGTGTCAGAAGGGGCAGTGTGGTCTTGTCAATGTATGACACAGATTTCATCTTAAAGAGAATAAGAGATAGTTTTTGTTTGTTTTGTTGTTGTTTTCTGGGATCCTTCTGAGTGGCCATGGCCTGGAACCACAGGTTAGGTTACCCCATGTGGTGGTGGGAATGAAAATATCCCCCCATAGGTTTGAATGCTTGGTCCTCAGTGGACTGTTTGGGAAGGGTTAGGATGTGTAGCCTTGTTGGAGGAGGTATGTGACTGGTGGTGAGCTTTGGGGTTTCAAAGAACCCATGCCAATCCACTCTTTCCTTCCCTGCCTCTAACTTGAAGATCATGTAAGTTCTCAACTACTGCTTGTCCATGTCAGTCTGCCTGCCGCCAGGCTCCGTACCACAATCACCATGGACTGACCCCCTGGAACTGTAAGCAAGCCTCCAATAAAATGCTTTCTTTAAAAGTTGCATTGGTCGCCAGGCAGTGGTGGTGCATGCCTTTAATCCCAGCACTTGGAAGGCAGAGGCAGGCGGATCTCTATGAGTTCGAGACCAGCCTGGTCTACAAGAGCTAGCTAGCTCCAAGACAGGCACCAAAGCTACAGAGAAACCCTGTCTTGAAAAAAACAAAACAAAACAAAAGTTGCATTGGTCCTAATTTTTTTCACAGCGAAAGAACAGTAACTCAGACACTCCAAGTTCCATGTTGCAACATGGAAACAGTTTTTATAGTTCACAGAGCAAAGGAAGTCCTGAGTTAAGGGGCTGGTTACAGCAAGGCGGAGGGAGCTTTCCCTCAGGCCTCAGGGAAGTTAGTGGTCTGCTAAATTAATACTGTATTTAAAAGGTTCTTTATCTGCTAATCACTGGCAGCGGAGGTGAGCAGTGGCTCCTGGAGCTGAGGCTAGCCCCATGGCGCAGGCAGACCTGTGCTGCTGCAGCCGCCCCATGGCGCAGGCAGACCTGTGCTGCTGCAGCCGCCCTGTAGCCGGCCTCTGTAAACACAGCTTCTTTCCAGGAATTTCCTTCAGAGTCTTCAGCGTCCAAGTCACAAAAACTCCCAGTCTGGCTGTTAGTCCTGCTGTGTGAGCAGTTTTAGTGTCCACCTGATCCTTAAACAAAGTCAGAAGTTGAGAGCCTTCACAGGGAAGCCCGTAACTGCCCAGGTTCCTGTGGGCATGCTGCCCATGCCTCCAGGTGCTCTCTAGGAGCTGGAGAGTCTGGGAGGCCACAGGTCTTCTTCTGGAGCCAGAAAGATGTGCACCCTTCTCTAGTAACTAGGGGAAACAGACTGCTAGCATGGGGCTCTGTCAAGGCCACACATTGCTGCTGCTAAGCAGCTTGCTGCATGGACAGCTGCCCTGCTCCCCTGCCCCCTTTCCTGCTGCTCACACCAGCGTGCAGTATAAAGTAGACACATACATCTTGCGAGTCAGTGACTGGCTATTGGGTTTTTTTTCAGAGCAACCCAGCGAAGCTCATGGCTATAAATTTTAAACATAATCTTGTGGTTTTAAATCTCATATTCGCTTTTTTTTCTGTGATAAATTTGGTTTAAGCTTTTTGTCTTTTTGTGTCTCTTAAGCTCCCAGGCAGTTGCTTATTTTGTTGTTATTGTTCCAGAAAATTCTACCCTGTATGTGGATCACAAGATTTAACAGAAAACAGCCTTTCCAATGCTGTCCTGCCCTGAGATGTACTCTGGGAAAGTTGCAGGTTGCTGAGTAAGGGGAACTAGGCCACTTCAACAGCACTGGCTAACCAATGAGGAACCTTATGCAAATCATTTTGCCCAGCAGCGGCTTCTGGCTGGAGGCTTTGAAAAGCAAGAAGCAGTAAATGATTTCCTTATGGTGGCTGGGGTAGAGGGTGGGGTGAGGGCCCCTGCACATGGAAGTTTTGTGCAAACAAGAGTCCAGTGGACCTGTCTCAAACCCTTCTTATCCCCCGGGGTGAAGTGGCAGAAAGTGGACTGCTAAGCAGAAGCCGCTGTGCTGGTTGTGTGGTGCACGCCGGTAGGATTTGCTGAAGGAGAAGCTGCTGCTCCTTCAGCTGTTTCACGTGTGACTGTAACTGTTCCCAGTGGGAAAAGGTCTTTCTCTTTCACTCAATGAGTGCACTTTTAAAAACGTCTTTAAGAGTATGAAAATTAGCAACTTGCATGCAAAGTCTAGAGCTCCTGATGGAAAACATGTCTAAGTCAGATATAATGGTATAGTTCATAACCCCAGTACTCAAAAGGCAGAGGCAGAAACAGGATCAGTGCAAGTTCACACAGTCTGGTTATACCTAGCAAATTCCAGCTAGCCAGAGCTATATAGCAAGATGACGTCCCAGTAAACTCCAACCCAACACAAACCAACAACAAAAACACACCAAAGCAGAGCATGCTGAGGCTGATAGGTTGAAGTCTTAACCAGCCTTGGTGATACAATAAAAGGTCGAAAGAACAGTTCACCCTGCCGGGTGGTGGTGGCGCACACCTTTAATCCCAGCACTCGGGAGGCAGAGGCAGGCGAATCTCTGTGAGTTCGAGGCCAGCCTGGTGTACAAGAGCTAGTTCCAGGACAGGCTCCAAAGCTACAGAAAAACCCTGTCTCGAAAAACCAAAAAAAAAAAAAAAAGAACAAAAGAAAGAAAGAATAGTTCACCATCTGTGTAGCACCCTTTGATATATGTAACGTGTAATATCTATGTATACTACCTAACATAATGTGTTATATAGAGCCTGTTAGGTATCAATAAGACACAGTAAAGAAAAGCTGTGATGTCATTCTGTGAGCTGAGAAACTAGAGGTGAGCATTGCTGGCGAGGGTCTTGCTGGAGAGAGGCGCAGGCTTTTTGGCTAGAGTAGTTCTTTCATTCTTTCTTTTTTTAAAAAATTATTTTATGTTTATAAATGTTTTGCCTACGTGTGTGTATGTGTACCATGTATGTGCATGGTGGGTGCCCATGGAGGTCAGAAGAGGCTGTTTGATCCCCTGGAACTGAGCTCCCAGGTGGGTCCTGGGAATTGAACCCAGGTCGTCTACAAGAGCAATAAGAGCTCTAAACCACTGAGCCATCTCTATAGCCTGGGCAGGTCCTTCTTAGGCGGTCCATGCAGGCATGTTCCTGTGGGACACTGCTTCAGCTTTCGCCAGGCCTCAGCGAAAGTCACTTAGGCTTTGGGCGTCCTGATCTCTTCTTACCGCTTAGATCTGCACAACAGACTTGCCCTGCTCCTAGTCTGGACAGCTAGAAAATTAAAGGACAAAAATAAGAAAGGTGGTTGACACTTGGACATGCTTGTGTCTGAGGACACATGCTTGTGCCTTAGTAGTGGCTTACTTTAAGCCTCAAGGACATTATGTTCAGCAAAACAAGCCACTCATAAAAGGACAAGTCTCGTATGACTCCATTCAAATGAAGTATCTGAGGTAGTTAAAAACAGCAACAGCCTGGCAGTGGTGGTGCACACCTTTAATCCCAGGCAGAGGCAGGTGGATCTCTGTGAGTTCAAGACCAACCTGGTCTACAAAGTGAGTTCCAACACAGCCAAGGCTACACAGAGAAACCCTGTCTCAAAAAACCGAAACAAACAAACAAAAACAAATACAGAAACAAATAAAATAAATACAAATAAAAACAAATACAGAAACAAATAAACAAATCAAAAACCAAAACAACAAAATTGGGCTTCCTAAAGGTTGGAGGGCAGGAAGCACAAGGGGACACCTGTGTTGACTATGCGTAGTGACTAACTTAATGCTGATGGACTACAAGCATAAATGTGGCTAAGGTGGCTTTTTTTTTTTTAATGAAGTGACTTTGGGTACATGGAGAGGAAGAGGTGACTGTGACAGTGTTGAGTAAGATTTTCCCCTGCGGGAGGGGGTTGGAGGACAGAACATGGTGAGTCCATGTATCTGGTTTTCAAAGAACAGCACATGCGTGCTTCTATGTGTAGACCCTTGTGCAAGTATGAGCGTTTCTGAGAGTTAGCTGGCAGCAGCGATCACTACAGAGGATCCTCTCAGCAGGTTGGAAGGTAGGCGTTCATGTCTAGACATTAGGTTTTCATCTGACAGTTGATTGTGCTGTCAAGGTTCATCTTGACACGTGTCGGTTGCTTTTTAAAATTTCAAACCTTATTTCAGCAAAGCCAAATGTGTAAAAACTGGCATTTTACATCATTGCATTTCCTAGCATGGCTTTGATATTGATAGTGATTTTAGTATTCCTACCCAGGAGAGTCAAGGGCTGGAGGGTGTGGTGCTTGATGCCTTTAGAAAACGGGCTGGACCATAACAGAGTCAGCCCACTTTAACGTAGGATAGAAACCCAGATGCCAGTCTGGCTGCACATCTGGTGTGACTGTGTCATGTCACGTATTCTCATCCGCATGCCCACAATTTACATATGTAAATGGGGGTCCTTTTTCCCCCAAAGTACTGAGGCATAAATAGAGCTACAGAAAAGGAGTGTGCCACCTGGAGTAGCGGGTGCTAAGATAATGACTAAGCTGTCACATTGCTTTGTCTCCGCTCCAGCTGGGCTGTGGGTTGTCAGCAAGTATCATCCCCAGGGCTGTGTTGGTGCAGGACAAGAAGACATGGGAGTCCCAGTGCTAAGACTGAGCCATTTCAAATGTGCGCTCTTAAGAAAACTAAACGTTGAAAGATCCATGAAACGCTTCATGTAAACTTTATAAAAAGTTTCACAGCAGGCTTACCACTTCAGGAACATAAGCACTTTGAGCCCCAAAGTGCTGTGAATTTGCCTTTGGGGGCACTTGGTGCACGCTTAAACTAACAGGTGCTCAGAGACCCTCCTTATTCGTAAAGTGGAGCTGGACAAATGCCTAACCTCTGCTTCACTCTTGGGCAGACATGCCCGACCAAATAATTTAAGAATCATTTTTTGTTTTATTGTTGTTGTTGGTAGAGTGAGTGGTGCAGGTGTGAGTCCATGCATGAGAGAGCAGGTGCGTGTGCGCCGTGCTGCGCAGGCACAGGTCAGAGAACAGCTTTTTGGAGTTGAGTCTTCCTTCTTGCTCTGGGTTTTGGGGACTCGGATGCAAACTGTCAGGGTTGCAGAGCATGAAATTTTCATCATTGACAAAAACGATCACGATTTAAAACATTAATATTAAAGGACTTACAGAGACAAAAGGGCCATCTTGCTGGCCACAAACCAATTTTTTTCAACATTATTTGAAAGTGCAAAACTTTTTTTTTATCCTAAAAGAATGATAACAGATTAGGTTTTAATTTTTAAAGATGTGGTGAGGGAGGTGGCCGGAGAGGTGGCTGAGTGGTTTAGAGACCTTCCTGATCTTCCAGCAGGCCAGAGTTAAGCTCTGGTTCCTAGTATCCAGGTCAGGCCCTTACAACCACCCGTAACTCCAGCTCTGGGCATCTGACCCTCCTGTAACTTACCTGGGGAATTGGCACATGTGTGAACATACATTCACACAGACGATACAGACAAAACATACATAACAATAAACATAAATATTTGCTGGGCGGTGGTGGTTCATGCCTTTGATCCCAGCACTCAGGAGGCAGAGTCAGGTGGGTCTATATGAGTTCATGGTCAGCCTGGTCTACAGAGTGAGTTCTAGGACAGCCAGGGCTGTTGCACAGAGAATCGCTGACTCAAAAAACCAAAATAATGTGTGTTCATTTTTTTCAAGTCTGGATGTAGGAGCAGAAATGCTGAGCCATCAGATTTAACCCTTTGGGTACCATCAAGCCGGAAAGGAACTACGCCTTTCCTGGCTCACCACCAGTGTCCCAGGCCTCTAACTTCTACATACCCTTGTCCCACGTGCCCTCAAAGAGAAAGGGCATCCTAGTGGTGTGAACTGGCTCTGCTTTTTCCTAACTATAAACCCCATTCTAGGATGAGGGCCATCTTGGCCTATTCTAACCTCACAACAAGGTTGCTTTTGCCTTAAGTCAGGTTGTTCTTGTAACAGGAGTATGGATCCTAGAATATTGGTGCTGCGGGCTAACTTCCCAGGTATCTAGGGTCTTCCCAGAGGATAATAAAGAATTGAAACCGAGGTACAAAGAAAGTAAGGACTCTGGAGAGGCAAAGACAGATGTTTATTGAAGCAGAAGATAAAGCCCTTTGTGGCATGGCGGGGCCACCAGAGCTGGTAGGCCATCTAGCAGGCCCTGAGCGCTCTCTCTTCTTTGATTCTCCCTTTTTCTTTATTAATTTTCTCCTCCCCTCTCCCATTACTTCATCTCCTAGCTGGTCCAGGTGGTCCTCGGCTCAGGGGAGTGACAGAGGCAAGAGAGCCGGCCTCCCAGCTGCAGAGTGGGGGTGTGTGGTCAGGTGGTCCTGGTTGTCCTGAGCAAGCTGTGAGATTAAGCCAGTAAGCAGAATTCTTCATGGTCTCTGCTTTCGTGGCCTCTTCCCTGATTGCCTGTTCCCTGCTAGCTCCTATCATTCTCATGACCAGAGGCGTTGACCTCACAAGCCTGGCTGCAGTCTGTCTGGACAACACTGAGGAGGATTCCAGACTTTTGTGAATGGACTCAGACCATTAGGACTCAGACCATTAGGAGTTGGAGTTGGAGTACTATCCTGTGTTGCGCATAAGAAGGGAGAAGCCACACTGGAGAGCTTACATCTTAGTGGAGTAGTTATATGTCTGCCTAGCCATCCAGACATGAGTCTACACAGATGTCAGCCCCATAAGACCTGCCCACTTTCCTTTTAACCACTGTGGAAAGGGCTTCCCCTGCCTCCCAGCAAAGCCATCCCTCCCAGAGAACGCTCCAACTGCAGCTTCGTTCTAGTCTGTGAATTCATTCACAACCTATGGGTCACTAGCCTGTCACTTGGTCCCTGCACAGCTCTCATGACTCAGAATGCTAAGTGTCTTTTTCAGGAGCCTAGTGGCTGTTTGCACCTCTCCTGGAGACATGCCCATGTGGATTCTTTCCCAGTTCTGAGTTTTAGGATATCTTAATATATTTTGGATTCCAGGTATGTCCCTCCTGAGGCTGATAATTTGCAAATACTTTCATTCTGTGAATTGTCCTTTTTGATGATATTGCTTATAGTAGAAAAGTTACTAATTTTGATGAAGTATGCTTAAAAACCTCTCTGTTTTGAGTTGTGCTATAGGTCTTTTATCTAAAATCCTTTTGCCCAAATAAAGGGTTAAATCTTATTTTCTCTTAAGACTTACACCATTTTTGATCTTACATGTAGACCTTAGCATTAACTTTTGTATACTCAAAAAGCTGTCCAACTTTTTTCTTGTGAATTTAGATACTCAGGTCTAGTCACATTGGTTGAAATGACTTTTCTTCCCCTCATTCTATTATGTTGACAAGATTAACTGTCTGCAAATGATCAGGTTTAGTTCTGAATGCTCAGATTTCTTACTTAAACAAATATTATTGTTGTTACTGCTGTTTTTTTTGTTTATTTGTTTGTTTTGAGGTAGCTCTCACTATGTAGCCTTGGCTGACCTGGAACTTTCCATTTAGACCAGGCTGGCCTCAAAATCACAGAGATCTGTCTGCATTTACCTCCCAAGTGCTCCCATGTAATACCATGCTCCAGTTTTTCTTATTTTTTAATGGTGTGTGTGTGTGTGTGTGTGTGTGTGTGTATGTGCGTGTGCACACATGTGGTAGTTGGTTCTTGTCAACTTGACACAAACCTAGACATTTAAGATAAGGGAATCTCAGTTGAGAGTTGCCTTCTTCAGACTGGCTGTAGGCAAGTCTTTGGGTCATTTTCTTGCCCACTGGGGGCAGTACTACCCCTGGGCAGTGGTCCTGTTTACCCTGGGTAAGCCATGAGATTGAGCCAGTAAGCAGTGCTCCTCATGGTGTCTGCTTCAGCTCCTGCCCTCCTTCCCTTAGTGACAGACTGTGGCCTGAGAGTTATGAGATGAAGTAAACCTCATCTTCCCCCATGCTTCGGGTCATGGTATTTTATTTCAGCAGTAGAAAACTAACTAGGATATTGAATGTGGGTCTGTGCACTTGAGTGCAGTGCCCATGGAGGCCAGAGGTGTCAGATCTCCTGAAGCTGGAGTTACAGGTGCTTGTGAGCCACCTGACATGGGTGCTGGGAACTAAACTTGGGTTCTCTGCAAGAGCAATAAGGGTTCATAGCCACCGGGCCATCTCTCTTTTTTATTTTTAAACATTGTCCTATAGAAGAACTCATTTGAGGTTTCAGTGTGGTGAAACTGCTGTCACCTAGCTAGGGACTTACTTTGGGGACTGGCAACTGGTTTTTCTGAGATGGTTGACTCATCTCTGTGAATAATAATGTCATCAAATGTTCATAGAGATCTGATTGTTACTGGCACAGGCTTGCAATAGATTCTGGTGGAAACCTGAGAGATGGTTCTGTTTACACACATCTACTGTAGCAGTTGTCACTGTACTGTCCGTCTGTCAATAAGACTGCCCTGAGCCCTGGAGTTGTTAGAAGCTCACTTCCCTGCCATAGGGATCTTCAGGTTCTAGTCTGATACAGTTGTTTATTAAACAAAAAATACATTTTGATTGGGTTGTAAAAAATAATTATTGATTTCTTTTTTTAAGTGTGGTTCTAAGTCTGGAAGGGAGTGGCCAGTTAATAAAGTATTTGGTTTGTAAACATGAGACCCAATTCCAACCTGAGAACCCACATAAGAAAAGCTCATGCTTGTAATTCCAGTCCTGGCCAGGCACGTAGATCCTCAGGTTCCCTTGCCAGCCAGACCACACTACTTGGCCAGTTCCAGGCCACTGAGAGATCTTGTATGGATGGATATGTGTGCCTGTACACATGTATTCATATAAAGTGTGATTTTCCCATTCTTTTCCACTTTGTTAAGTTTGGTAGGACAGTTTCTTAAGTTTGCTCCTAAGTTGGTCCTGTCCTTACTTCTGCAGAGCTGTAGCTGTGACCATCTCATTGCTGAGAGTCTAAGCTTCCCACAGCCGCAGTGAAGGTAATGACAGTGACTGCTTCGCCCGCTGGGAGAAACTGTCCACACGGCGTAGCATCTGTCCCGGGCCTTGGCAGCAAACGCTGCATAATGAGCAGTTGCCGTTGTTGATGTTTCTTCTTTGTTCTGCATGGTTAAAAACCTGCTCAGGCCCCCTGGAGAAGGATAATCGAGGAGTTGGAAAGCAGAAATGCAAGGAGGAATAGTTTGTTTTTCTTTTTGTGGGGCCCAGATACAAAGTTTGAGTCATGAAGCTGCTGCAGCTTCCCAGAGAGCAGATTGTCCCTTAGAGGAAGGGCATCTTTGTTTTCCTGTCCCCTGGGATTTCCTTAAGCAGTGGAAAGAGAAGCCACCAGATAAGCCACTGTGAGTAAGTGTCACCAAGTTGAGTTTGAAGAAATGAGATTCGAGTCCTTGGAAGCCCATCCTAGGCTGGGATGCTCTGTAGCTTCCTTGTCAACAGCACCAAGATCCATGCAGAGCAATTGGAAAACCCTGCACTGAGTGCAGCCACTGTTTGCTGCAGCTGGGCGTGAGCGCCCTGCTTCCGGACTGTGACTTCCCTGACATGGTGGCCTGGGACCCTTGAGCTGGACTCACAATAAACTCTTCCTCTCTTGAGGTGTTTTTGACAGGTTAGTTACCTGTAAATGGATGCCACATGTGGGCAGTTCTCTCGGTGGCTGCGCTGTGCCAGAGGAGCTGTGCACAGCTATGCAGGGGAGAGTGCAAGGTAGAAGCCCATCTGGGACTTCAGGAGACTGACTCGATGTCTCGGGTTTTCCTTGTTTATGGGTGAATGGACTTGGCATTGCTCCAGTTTCTCTCCTGTCCCGTGTCTTCTGCTTATTTTACATTTTCCTGAATTCTTCAAGACCGTCATGTATTTTTACTTTTGTTATGATTTTAAAAGTAGCACATATTCATGCAAAGTATTGTAAAGGAATACTTTCTCGTCCGTAAGAAGTATTTGAGAGTATTTGTGTTGTGGGCTGTGGAAGGATTAAATGAATCCACACCAATAGCTGAGGACCCTCCCTGTTAGTCTGTTTCCTAGTTTTGTTTTTTTTTAACAAATGCCCGAGATGGGAGGAGGATTTTTTTTCTCTTGGCTTCAGAGGGTTAGTCCTCAGTCTCTCACTCAGTTGCTTTGGGCCTACAATGACATGATACATCATAGAGGAATACATAAGAAAGAGTTTGGCTTGAGCCGGGCGGTGGTGGCGCACGCTTTTAATCCCAGCACTCAGGCAGATTAAATCTGATCTCTGTGAGTTCGAGGCCAGCCTGGTCTACAAGAGCTAGTTCCAGAACAGGCTCCAGAGCTACAGAGAAACCCTGTCTCAAAAAACCAAAAAAAAAAAAAAAAAAAGAAAGAAAGAAAGAAAGAAAAAAAAAGAAAGAGTTTGGCTCATCTCATGTGAACATAACAAGAAGACACGTGGAAGAGGTTGAGGTCCCCAAAACCCCTTCAAGGGTATCCCACCCCGTAACAGTTTTCCCACTAGGTTCCACTGCTTAAAGGTTCTGTTTCCTCTTCTTAGCCCATAGTCTGGTGTGTGACACATGGCCTTGGGGGGACACTCAAGAGTCAATGTAGAGCAAGGGTTGTTGGGGGAATTAAGTGGACCCTATCTGACACATGCGTTTTCCATTATTTAAGAACATTTTAAGAATGTTTTTCTGAACACTGTGGCGGTGGCTGTGTCTGCAGAGTGAGTTCCCTGTTGGCCCTCAGTGAGGGCAGGGGAGGAAGGCTAATGTCCAGCATGCCACTGTACTGGCCTCATTGCAGGTACTGCCTGTAAGGTCTCTTTGACTTTAGACTTTTTTATGGGGCCAGGTAGAAGAGAGATCAAAATAGTATATTCTAGATATCCCAGATTTGGTAAGGGAGAACTGATTCTGAAATCAGATGGACTTTGGGGTCAGAGATCAGGATTTTGGTCATTCCTAAAGAGGTTTCTGTAGTAGTTGGCCTTTCAGTGACTCGGGTTTCTGAAAAGGGATTGTGATTCAGCACAGTCTTGTTAAGATTAAGCAAAAGCCCTTTATCGGGGTGGGGGTGAGGTAGGAGGGGATGAGGGGAGGGGTGGGGTAGGGTGAGGTGAGGGTGGGCTTGAAACAGGAGGAATGATGAAGAATGGAGGCTCCTATTCTATATAGTGGGTGCTGGGCAGAAAGCCTCTGTGGCTCTGATTTTCACCTATTTCTGGCCACGTTGACAGCTGTGCTTCCTTTTAGTCCATTCTGGATGCTTGACGCTTTCCAGAATTTGCTGTGTAACAATACAGTTTATTTTTATTTCATCAAAGCATTGACTCACACTGAAAATCCCATTCTCGGGCTGTGTCGTTCTTTGCAAAGCATGCTTGTACTCAAAGCATGCTTGTACTGTGTCCATTGAGAAAGCTAGAGATAAGAATCAGATATGACTTCAGCAATATGACTTATCTGTTCTCCCAAACCCCAAGTGTGTTTGTATATAAAACAGCAAGCTAAATACCATAGAATTCCCAATTTCCCATTAGTGTTTGTGCTGTGTTCTTTCTGCTTGCCATCTGCCCATATATAATTGGGAGCAGGTGGTGAAGGCTTACGGAAAATTTATGGGATTAAGAAATAAAAATTACACTGTGGGGTGTGTGTGTGTGTGTGTGTGTGTGTGTGTGTGTGTGTGTGTTGAAATGTAAGGTCTGTTACTGTTCAGGTGGGTGAGGTCAACAGGCCAGGGGACAACTACAATGCATAAATGGTGAGAGCTGTCAAGAGGAAAGGAACAAGGCACACTATTCAGCTACCTGGGAAGCCACAGAGGAGGGCTGAACTTGTTCCTTTGATGTGGCTTCCTTGAGACAGGCCCATAAGGCCAGTGTGTGCGCTCTGAGGTGAGGTGGCAGGGTAATTTCAGTGGGCTCTGGGTGTTAGTCTGACTCAGAACCTGGGGTAATTGGTAGAGGGCTGTTCCTTTCTAGAATGCAGGGCCGGGGGGAGGAAAGCGTGAAGGAGGAGCTTTTGCTTGGTTGATTCGAAGTTGTGCTATCAGGGAAATAGCTTGCTATTTCTAGGCATTAACTTGCCCTGCATTGGGCAGCCCCTCCTGGGTCAGCAAGACCTCAGAGACCTGGGCATTGGAAATACAGAAAATCGGAAAGTAAGTATTATGTTCTGTTCTTGTAAAGTAGGAGAAATCACAATTGAGTTTTAGCCTCGTGGGATGGCATGTGACGCATAAGTGGTCCAAGGAGCTGGGTGTGAAGTCCAGGTACGAGATGGAGAGGCCTTGTTTCAGGACTGGGGCCAGCATGGCTCCATTTTGCTCTCAGTGGAACTGAAAGCTGCAGATTCTCACGTGTCTTTGCAGACGCCACACCTGTCATCTTCCTGTTGGAAGTCACTTGGGACAGTGGCCTGCCCACTCATGGGTGTGAGTCTTCAAGAAAGCACAGTTGGATGTTTCCCGTGGCAGAGCAGTGTCTGCTTACAACAGCAGCCAAAAGTGAGGTTCGGACTATTTTATCAAAGCTATTACTGAATCTCACTTTACAGTATTTTTCTTCTGATAATTGTTGATTTTGCTAGGGTCATTCTTTAATTTATACTGATAGAATGTATTTTATAAATAAAAGTCATATTTTATGTAACAAATTAAGTTGACTTAATTTTTTTCTGGTTTATAAATTTCTATTATTTAATTATTTACTAAAAAATTACATAGTTATCTAATTAAAAAAATTTAGGCAGACTAGGTATGTAGCTTAGTGTAGAGTAGTACTTCCTTAGCTTGGCAAAACTCTGGGTTCTATTCCCAGTACTACAAAAAATAAATATTAAGACAAAACAAAAACCAAAACAAACACTGAAGCCCAAGGAAATAAAACTTACAAATTCAAGCTTAGTGTTGAAAACCTGGAAAGCTAGGCTGTGGCAGAGAATCAAAGGCCACTGTTATGCCCAGATCTATGAAGTACCCTCACCAACAAGGAGACCAAGCCCCGTATGTAAAAGCAGAGAGCCTTTATTTTCTACAAGTTTATAAACTTGGTCTCTCCATGTGTCCAACGTATTGGAATAACTGGATAGCCCTGAGCTCAGTTAGAGTTGGGTTTTTATAGTAGTAAAGGTGGGGGAGAGGGGTTTCTGAGGTTCAGGACCCCTGATTGGCTGACATTTGTCTAGGGGTGTTCTGGTGAGTATGCTGGCAGGTGATCCTATCTACAGCGGTTGGAACTTAAGGCATTTCCTTTGGGTGGTCTGTTCTTGGATGGTGCTCAGATAATCTCAGTTATGGTCCTTCCTGAAACCAGGTATTGCTTCAGGGTGAACTACTGAGACTCAGGCCTCCATTAAACTTATTGATGGCTGAGTCCTACAGTGGCAGGTGATGATGGTTGGAAGTAAAGAACTTCCTTTGGGTGGTCTGTTTCTATTCAGCTTATCATGGCTGGCTCCTACATCCCTCAGCCCCAAGTGGTGTTTTCTTTCCCAAGAATGTCTGTTAGCATATTTCTGTACTAAAGACTTCTTCAAGATGACCTCCTAGTCTGTCCGCATCATCTTATTACACTGAAGTTGTGTTTGATCTTCCTGGAGACCTCCTGCCGTGCCTACCATCACTGAGGGGGTCCTTTAAATAAACATGGGGACACCACTGTCAGGCATGTGGCATGGTGTAATTTAATCACAGGTTGAATTGAAGTCTGCACCAGCTGTTGGACTGGTTCCTGATGGCCACTTGGAGAAGTGATCTCACAGTACAGGTTCCGGGTGTTCTTCTGTGGGTTAGGATGGAACCTAGAAACTCCCAGGATGCCCGTGCTGCTGGCCCATGAGCCATTAGGAGTGTCGCAAGCAGAGGTGCTCCTGTCTTCTGTGGGGAAGCAGTTCTTGCTTTTCTTCTGCTCTGGGCTGATCTGCATGATGACTGCCTTCCTCCTCACTGTTCCATTTCTTACCAGGGCTGCTGAAGAGCTCCAGCTCTGCCAACTGTGCCAGGCACATACCCTTATTGCCACCCAGGCTTTGCCTGCTGACCCAGCAGGGTAATCTCTCCTAGTCTAACCCCCTTGTATCACCACCAAATCAGAAACACAGTGTTTTGTCAGTAATGTCTTATTCTGTTGCCTTCCTCCCCCCACCTTCTGTTTGGGAGCTCAGTCTGGTGCCCCCATCCTCTTCTCCATGGATGGTGGTAGCTCCCTTGCAGAGGCATTATGACTCAGCCATCTTAGCCCAACCTGGCTCCCTCCTTGGCCTCCCTGAAAAGCAACAACCCTGGGTTGTTTTCCTTCAAAGAAGGAATGAATGAGGCAGCTGAGCTGTCGAGTCTCCAAAGGTGCCCCTCTTGCTCAGTCCACATTCATCCCACCAGCTGACAGGAGAAATACTGGGTTTGATTGTGCAAATAACAATAATTAAGATTCATTTCCTGAACTGCCTCTCCCTTGGGCGGGTTTACCTCCCAGCCCAATTAACAGCTCACATTGTATGTTTCCGCCTGGCTTTGAGGTCCTCACATTTGACTTTGAAGCTGGAGTGCTGGCCTTCATAATCTAGGGAGGATAAAAGAGTTCTGCCTTTAAAAGTAGAGGGGACACTGCTTCCAGTGTGAGCAATGATCTGTTTCATGGAAGTGATCTGCGGAACCTCTCTTTAGGTCCTCCGATGCCTAATGAATAAAGAAGATAAAGGTTGAAGCAGGAAGGCCCTGCTTACGACTATTTTCATTTCTACTGGTATTTTGGTAGAAGTGGCTCTTAACTTAATTTCACCTACTGACGTACTGTATTTTGGGGATTGAATCCAGAAACCCCAGGCATGCAAGTGCTATGCCATTGAACTGCATTTTCATCTGGGCCGTGGTTCCTCTGTAGGTACATTTTAAATAGGCCACTTCTCAGGTTGGTTATACAGGGGGAGTTGCATGTATGTGACAGTTGTCTACCAATTGTTGCTGTTGAGGCAGTGCGCCCTGATGGCAAGCATCCCAACACCAGCTGTTTAGGGTTGGGTCCCAGCCTCGGAAAGAGGGCTGGCTCAGAAGGGAGTAAACGGTCCTGGGACAGCCTTCTAGGTGACTGAACATTGCTGCCTCTGGGAAAGGTAATGAACTTGTGATACCTTTTATGGGACCGAGCCAACACTGATTCTTTGCATTTCACATTGGAAGGGAAAAAGGAGCTGGGTTTCCGTGGTGAAAGGAGAAGAGAGCTAGCATGAGGCTTCCTAATGTTTTGGGGATTGGTGGATGGTGAGATTGACCGTGAGGAGCATTTCCTCAGCTGTAGAAAATGAGTGCAGTTGCTGTCCCAGCTACAAGGGAAAGCTGTCAGTAAGCCCTCTCACGTCCCCACAGCCCTTCATCCAGAGCAGGGTGCCTTGGCAGGGTGAGGGTGGCCTGTGGGGTTAGTGTGGCCTTTCCGTCCCTCCCCTCTCTATCTCTTGACTCTGCTCTTGCCTTTGGCACCATGGCACAGTGGTTGTTTTTCAAACCAGAGCCTAGTTGCCTGACACCTCATTTTCTGATTTACATGTTTATTTACATGAAACTTTTACTTGTTTGTTGAGCATTTTGTGGATATATGGAATCCTGACTACCCTAAGCAATCAATCTAAGGTTGGTAAAGTGTGGACAAAGCTCTCATTGTGAGACACAATGGGGCTAGGGATGGAGTTCAGTTCCTTAGAGTACTTTCCCAGCATGCATGAAGCACGGGGAAGGTGGAGGTG
Organism: Ondatra zibethicus; assembly: GCA_004026605.1. Lineage (NCBI taxonomy): Eukaryota > Metazoa > Chordata > Mammalia > Rodentia > Cricetidae > Ondatra > Ondatra zibethicus. Next base: position 38,711 of record PVIU01006650.1, read on the forward strand.
GAGGCAGGAGGATCAGAAGTTCAAGGTCATCTTCAGCTACAAAATGAGTTCAAGGCCTGTACTATATGATCCTGCTTCAAAAACAGACCACAAAGAGAAACCCGTCTCACTGGTCGGTCCCAAGTTTTTACTTGAGTGCCAGCCTTTCTGTGGTGTGGGCAGGGGATGTGACCCTACATGGAGAAGGGGTGGGTAGGGAATTTCCTGTTCTTTGCTTCTCAGAAGGTGGGGGAGGAGGTTCATTAAGGCTAGGCATTGATCAGGACACAGCTGTAGCTGCGGGAAGCCACTCGGTTTTGTGGCCAGCCTCGGATTAGGACATTGTTCTCCATTTTTTGGTTTTCTCTGGTTGTGATGGAAACCTTTCAAAGTGCACTAGACTCTTATTGCCCATTTGCTAGGAAGAGCAGAGTGCTGCTCCAGTTTGTTTGCCATGACTTCGTGCAGCAGTTTCAAATGTCTTATAGTCTACTGCACTGAAGATCCTGGAGTGTGGAGCCCAGAGGTCAAGTTCCTGGCCATGCTGAGTTGTTGATGGAGTTGTTATTTGTCCACTGTCTATCACTAAATTTGTTCTTGAACCCACAGCCTTTCTGGACATCCAGTCTCACTTCAGAAAAATGAGAGGACTGGATTACATCCAAGGCTTTCCACCTACATTTGCAGACATGTCCCAGGTTGGATTGTCTTTCCAAGATGTTAAGTGGGTAAAATTTATTTACTAGAATATGAGCTTTCTGAGGGCAGAGATTGTATTGTTAGGTTCTGGGTTAGTGTTGCTTTACTAGGCAGCATTGGTGAACATTTGTTATGCGAATGTTGAATTGTTTGTAGCATTATGGTGCATCCAAGTGTCTTATGTGTTGCATCTGGGCAGAAAATTTTGCTTGAAAAGAAGTGTGTTCCCCATGAAGCCCTTCACACTGGCACTCCTGAGCTCCAGGCCCTCCCGGTCCGGCTCTCTGAGAGCAGTGAAATGAACTCACTGCTGTTCCCATGCCAGAGCATACTTCCCCATCTCCTTGGCTCTCTGACCTAGTCTCCAGCCTGGAGAGTGCTTTGTGGCTTGGCAGGCTTTGGGAACTGAGCTGGCACTCAGTGGCTCTTGGAAAGGGCTCACCAGATCTCTCCATTGTCGCATAATCCCCATGACACAGGAAGCAGATTTGGGGTTTAGAGTTTCGCTAATTGCCAGTTGATAAGCTGTTATTTATAAAGTAAGATAAGCAAGATTCTCTTTCCACCTTTGAGGAGAGTGTTTAAAACTAATTTGCACTCAATGAGTGTTTTCTCCGGTTCTCCAGACTTTTCCATTTTGAATTCCATGGATTCATTTCCTGGCAACATTTTTTTCTAGAACTTGAGGTTTTCTTCCCACTCCCTCCACCCCCCCTTTGTCTATTTTACCACAGATACTTGCCCCTTGATGGGTACAAATGATGCTTCTGCATCCATACTTTCTCCTCACTGATAATGAAAGGATGGCGATAGCTTTGGTTGGAGCTCATGCAGGTTATGTGCACAGAATCACCTTTCCAATGTTGTTGGGATATTCTTCTGGGTTCAGAGTCCAGCTCAGACTACAGCATATGAACCCCATCTGAATCCATTACTCTTGCTCTTGGCTCTTAAATCTGTGGTTCTCAGCTAAGGAGCAGTTGTCTGGAGGCATTGATGACTGAGTTGTGAAGGAGAGGGAGCACTGCTACTGCATCTAGCTGAGGAGGCCACAAAGGAGGTCAGGACCATGGCAGAATGTGGCATAGAGCACAGGTCATCTTCTACAACAATTAAAACCCCCACCCTCACCCCAGCATCAGTAATGCTGAACCCGAGGAAGCTTACTCTCAGTGTTCTACCTCTTAGGAAGGCTTGTTTTCTATTGAACTCAAAGAAAGGTAAAGTTTGTTTGCCTTTAACCTTAAGCCTTGTAGAATCCCTTTTTCCAACCAACTGGAATGCATAGTCATATCTGCCTTATAGGGTATACGATCAAAACCCACAGTAGATACCTGCAACCATGGATAAGTTTACATATTATAACTGGAGCCTTCTAGCCCACCTGTCAATTCTCGAATAACCACTCTGAGGCTTAATATTAATTACAAACTGTTTGGCCTACTAACTCAGGCTTATTATTAACTAGCTCTTACAATTAAATTAACCCATTTCTAAAGTTTATACTGTGAGGTTCATGGCTTGTTACCTCACATCTTGCTTCCACGGGAGCTACTGGTGTCTCGCCCAACTCTGCCTTCTTTCTCCTGGTAGTGTTTGGCTTTCCTGCCTAGCTATATTCTGCTCTGCCATAGGCCAAAGCAGCTTTATACATCAGTGAATAAAAGCAACACATATTTGCAGCATACATAAGGGCATCCCACATTATCTCCCCTTTTCTCTTTAATTAAGAAGTAAGGTTTTAACTTTAACATTGTAAAATTACATATAATTAAACAGATATCAAGCAAGAATTATAGTTATAGTATTTAGTCTATTTGCTTTGGGCAAAATTAAAGAAAATAATCTATCATCTGTCCTATCTTGGTGAGTCTAAAGTTTTATTTCTAACTTATCTTTTATCATAACTGAGGAAAACTATAGCTATCTAGTCTTCAGCTCCACCAAAGACCTCAGAAGGCCATAATACTACCTGCGTAAACAGGAAGTATATTGTAAGCAACTTCCTAAATTCTAGAAATAACAGAGACGTCAGACTACTTGGACCATCACCCAGAGTTCTTTTGTAACATTGGGGCATTCATCTTCAGCCTATAGGCCTAGAACACCTGGCAGATTTCTCAGTGAAGCAGGAAATTTGAAGGACTATCCTGCATATTTTGGCAAAATTTGTTAGTCACTTTCTTCTGTGTTCTGCAGAGTATCTGGCAGACTCTTTCATGAAGCAGGAATCCTGAAGGACTATCCTGCCTTGTTTTGGCAAGTTCAGCAGTCATTTTTTCTGTGGGTCCTGCATGTCTAGTTTATACAGCATAACATCAAGCAGTCCAGGCAAGAGCAGTTTCTTGCCCAAATGACTAACCTTGCCACATGGAAAGCAAACTCCATAAGGAGTTTCTTTGATGTCCATCATTCTCTTGAAGTAATTCTTTCAGAAGCAGATGTCTTATGTCCAAAAAATTCTAAGTTCTTAAAACAGTTTAAATGCCATATTCCATAGGACTTTGAAGTGTTTGAAGATTACCTATCCACTTGAAATATATCTGTATTCTAGAAAACCTAAATGTCTATAAGTTTGGCTATTAATTTGTATTTCTTAACTATTCATTACTTTTTTAAATGCGCTGCATAAACATAACATTTTAAACAAGAATAGAAATATATATATAACAACAAAAGTGACCTTAAATTTGTATCAGTAAAACAAAATCTATAGCAATATAAATTATTTTGAGATTAACAGTTGTTTTTTATATCTTGTATTCCCCTAAATATAACAAACACCCATAACCTACCAAATAACAAAAGACCATCTATACCTCCCAAAGCTCTTGGGAATGTGGATGTTGTTTTCTTCAAACTGCTAGGAAGTCTGTGGACAAAGTCTATTTAGGGTTCCTGAGAAAATCTGAGATAATAGCCAAGTCCTGGAAAGACCAGTTATAACCTTTGTTGATAGATAACACCTGTCAAGGCTCAGGAGGTCTCCCTTGATCAAAGCTGGTCATCTTAATCTGGACAGAGTTCATAGCCTCTTGTTTCCTATGGAAACATAAGCAAAACCTCTTCTCCAAAGCAATGCATCTCTTAAGTTCATACACACACACACACACACACACACACACACACACACACACACACACATTTGACTTCTGTTTTAAAGCTAAGGCATTTAAAAACATTTAGGTTGGTGAATTTTATCAGCCTCTTTTTCAGTCCCATGTCTCCCAGCAGCTATTTCTTCTTGCCTTTCAGCCATCAAAAAATTCAAAATCATCACAATAATATATAGGATCCAAACTCCCTGTTTATTTCCCATCTTTACGTGGCTTTTTCTTTTATTTTTACTCTCTTTAGAGACTTTGTTTTATTTTTTAAAACTATATTTCTATAACTGCCTATACCCATTTTCTTTCTTAAGTCTACAGACACTGTAAAACACACTGGAACCTGTTTAGAGGTTTTCCCACCTGGACCTCTTTTACTGTGTATTGTTTGGCCTTTTTTGTCTGTATGAGCAAAAGCTAAATCCACCACAGAGTGCACAGCTGATTGACCTAAATACACCACAGAGTGCACAGCTGATTGACCTCTCTGTACTGAGACTGCAGAAACCTGCCATGCTGCTTAGCTCATGGTGGCTGGCAGCTGGCTCCATCTTGTAAACAGCTGTTGGGAGATGTGTCTCTGTGCTGCTGCTGGCATGAGACTGTGACACTTGGAAGCCCAGTGCAGCTCCATTTCTGTGGGTTCAGAACCTTTTTTAAACTTTTCATGTCTTATGTGGATCTATGCCAGATGTTGGGTACCATTTGTAACTGGAGTTTTCTTTCCCGCCTGCCAGTTCCCAAATAACTGCTCTGAGGCTTAATATTAATTACAAACTGTTGGTCCATTAGCACAGGCTTATTATTAACTAGCTCTTACAACTAAATTAACCCATTTCTAATAGTCTATGCTTTACCATGAGGCTTGTGGCTTGTTATCTCACCTCTTGCTTCCATCGTGACTGCTGGCATCTCCCTTGATTCTGCCTTCCTTCTCCCTGTATTCAGTTTGGCTTTCTTGCCTAGCTATATTCTGCCCTGTCATAGGTCAAAGCAGTTTTATTCATCAACCAATGAAAGCAACACATATTCACAGCATACAGAAGGGCATCCCGCATCAACATATACTCTCTGCTTTTCACTATATGTAAATATGAGAAATTTTAGTTTGTTAGGCACAGTAAAAGATTAACAATACCAAATTATAAAATTGAACAATTCTAACAATATACTGTAATAAAACTTACTTCAGACTTATGAATTACATGTTCCTAGAATTTTCCGTTTAGTCCTTTTGGACTTTGGAGAAATGACAGATGAAGAACAACCACTGCTTTGTGTGATGTTTTCTGTGTGACACGTAAGTCGAGGTGGGAGTGTGATGGCATGCTCAAAAGATTCCATCTGCTGCCCGAGAGTAGAGAACTCTATAAACATTCTTTCGTGTGGAAAGTAACCCTAACTGCATGAGAAAAAGCTCCCAAAAGAACAGCTCTGTCCAGGCTCCCATTGTAACTCCATCACAGGTGCTGGCTTTGTGGGTGTTCACAGCCTGGCCTTAGATTTTGCAGGTTTGGTTCTGGTGGCCAAGGACACTGAATTGGTTCTTGACTGTACTTTTTGTGGAAACTTGTGTGTTTTGTGATACTGAAAAGGAACTCCTGTCTGACAGCCCTTGGTGTCCTGCTGCCTAGCCAGACCCACTGAGAAGCCTGGCAGCCTGAGGATGTTCTTGATCCAAAGAGGAAAAGCCTAGAGGCAGAGACAGGTCTATAGGAGCACCCATAACTAGGCTCCGTGCTTCACAGCTTCCTTTTCACCTGCTTGACCTTTTAGGTAGTGGTTTAGTATTTCACTTCTTTTATTGTTGCTCTAGAGCCCACCAAGTAGAGGTTTATTTACACTAGTTAAACAGAAGAAAATGATTAGCAGGGCCCGAGAGATTTATTATTTGTTTGTTTGTTTGTTTGTTTATGCTAAGGAATCCAAGTTAGGAGCTCTCACACAATAGACACACGTTTAACCACAGGGCCACATCCCCAGCCTTAATGGTTGTGTTTTCGTTTGTGGTACAAACATGTAACATTTTACCATCTTCAATATTTTTAAGAGTACAGTAGAAATCTTTAGTGTCTCAGTTACGTGGGTCTTGCAGTAGCCTCCTTACTGAATAGAGCTCTTTTATTAGCTCGCTGGCTCATTTAGCAAATGTTTAAGTGCTCCCCACCAAACTGAAGCTTGGGCAGTGGTTGTCTAACTGCAAGCTAGATAGTTGTTCAGAGTTCAGAAAATACAGATCGGTATGATCTCTCCTGTCCTGTAGCTCTTCAGTGCTATTGACATATTGGCCTATCTTGTGGGTTGTGTTGTTATATTCTATCTCCAGTGCTGCTACAGTCAGTGTTCTTGTGTTATTAGCTGCCTTGGTTACCACCATAGAGGACTTGCTGTGTGATGGGAAATCCTTGTGGTGAGCATGTTCTAAATGTGAATCTGCTGAAATGTACGTGATCAGTTGATCCATACTCCAGTCATTGAACATTCAAATTTCCTTCCTTTTCATCTTTCCCCTTAGTCAGTCTTCTTTTCTTGTTATTCCTTCTCTTTCTGTATCTTATTGTTTTTGTAGACAGGTTGTAGTTCTGTAGCCCAGGTCAGATTGGCCTCAGACTTACTGATGTTCTCTGCCTTAGCCTTCCAAGTGCTGAGACTGTAGACTTGAGCCACCAAGTGCCTGACGTCTTTTTTTCTTAAACATATAGTTAGCCATTTTTACAAATATCTTTCTTTTCTTCTCAATGATAGGAATGAAATTCCATGTTCACTGCTGCACTCCCAGGAGCAAATGTTGTTCTGTTCTTTTCTTTCCCTTCCTTCCTTCCTTCCTTCCTTCCTTCCTTCCTTCCTTCCTTCCTTCCTTCTTTTCTTCCTGCTTTTCTTTCTTTCTTTTCTTTCTCTTTCTTTTGTTTTCCTTCCTTCCTTCCTTTTGTTTTCTTTTTTTTTTTTTTGGTGGGGGGCAGGGTTTCTCTGTGTAACAGCCCTAACTGTCTTGGAACTAGCTCTTGTAGACCAGGCTGGCGTCGAAGTCACAGAGATCCTCCTGACTCTGCCTCCCTAGTGCTGGAATTAAAGGCGTGCACTGCCAACTCCTGGCTGCAAATGCTGCTCTTAAGAAACATGCATAAACAAATACTTGCTGAGTGAGTGGATGGCCTGGTTATTTCTGTAGAGGTAGGAGCTGGGATTTTAGTACAAGGAAGGATTTGGGGAAGAGGTAAGGAGTTTGCTGCCTTGGTAATTGATCTGCTTGACAGAAGGCGCAGGGAACACTTCTGGGTCCCCTGCTGCCAGAGATGATGAGCAGAGAAGGGGGTGACTTGTTGGCTCCTTATTTTGTAGAGCAGAAAAGAAAAACTGCTTCTTCCGTGCTTACCCCTTCTAACTCCATCTTCCTTTTAGAGAAAACCAAGGTTTGGCCAGTGTGATCTGTCCTGTTAGCACTTAAGCAAGCAGGAAGTGGGGCACAGTTCACCAGATGAAACCCTGGCTCTTTCCTCACCAGCTCTGTCACCTTAAGTTGCATCATGTCCCTGAGCCCTGGTCTCCACTCTTTCACAGAGATGACAGCCGTGGCAGCAGTAACAGTAATCATTGTCCCTTGCAGAGAGTAAGTGATTGGCAGGTGTTAGCTAATACAGATAAGAAAGCTTTGTCTGTGTGGGATAAATAATGTTTCTAATGCATGTCTACGTGTTGAGTTTGTGTTGTCACAGTCATTTGGACGAGCGACAGCTGTAACTGGAGGACTAGCTACAGTTGTGACCGTTCTACCTGAGCTTGAGTTGTTTGCTATCGTACATGTCAGTGAGCAGAAATGGATGCTAAGTTGTGCTTTAGGGGTCCGGTGATCTGAGGAGGTGGTAGGTTAACCCCCTCGTAGAACCCAGCCATCTCATCTTTAGCTCACAAGCTTTTGCAAAGAGGGGAACAAAGACTTTATCATCCCAGAGCTTAGCCATGCTCCCCTAGTCAGGTGACCACCATTCATACTTCTCCCCCCTCTTTCTGGCTGTCTCAGGCATGTCTTTGACTACTGAGTCTGGCCAGTGTCTGATGGTATCAACTCTGCGTCTCCCCAAGTGCTGCCTGGCCTGGAAAGTTAACCCAGAACCAATAGCTCATTAATAGTGTGTAAGTGTAGTGTCCTCCCTACAGTGTGGAATACAAAACTTCCCCAGTCTCCATCTCCTGGCACATGGTACATACTTTCTCAGCAGAAGGACTCCTTCTTTAAGCCCATTTCAGTATTTCATAGGTGTTTGTAAAGGGCAGAGCCCAGCATGCACCGCCCGGCATATATTACCCAGCATGCACTATCCGGCATGCACCGCCCAGCACCATGGAGGCACCGGTACTCCTCTCCCTAACCTTTGTGCCATAGGATGAGCCCTGCAAAAATGCACAGAGGGTGAGGAAAATCAGCTGCAAAGTACTGGTTGCGCAGTCCAGGATTTCAGGTCCTAGGGCTGCCCAGTTTAAACTCTGACTTTGTAGTTTTCAGATCTGGGCTACACAAGTCCTTTCTATTATGATACAAAACAAAAACAAAAACAAGTTAGTATTAAGGAGTGTGAGGTGAGATTAAGATGGCGAGATCCAGAACACTATGCAGGAGAAATAAAGGGGCTTGAAGCTGGGTGTGACATAACTGAGGTGACCAGATAAGAGGAAAGACAGGCTCTGAGCTAGTGCTGGTCAGTTGAAGTGCCCCCCAGGAAAATACACACAGACGCTATTGTGTTTTCATGCATTCTTTTGCTTGCAGTTATAATAGACTAAATTTTAAGTAGGGAAAATTTCTGTTCGTTTCTATCTATTCTATTTTGCCTATTTCAAAAAGGTGAACACCACAGACCGACCTGTAGGCAAAGAGTTAAACGTGAGGTAGCCAAGAGAAACTACAGTTAGCTTTTGGTAAAATATGATAAGACTTAACTATCCACAGACAGCAAAAGAAAAAGGCCTGTGATAAAGTTCTAGCTGGTTATGTCAGCACACGAACAAAGACAGCATAGTCTTAACAGCTAGCAGACCTCACAAACGTGAGTAGTAATGTTGGCCATGGCGTTACATAGCAACAAGTGAGAGATGTGTGGACGAGGGCATCAAAGCATGGCCACTTCTCTAAGTGAGTAAATGTGTGAACATGCACGATCATCTCCCTGCTTGAGCCGGTAGGGTGTGGAGAACATGTGGGTCTCTATTGACTCAACTTCACTATGCTCAGAGAATTAATCAATCTTAATAAAAATTGCCTCAGTCTCTTCCAAGTTTCTGCCCTAAGTCATATTAAGAGCCCATAGACAAACATTTCAGTATACCCCCTCCCATACAGGAGCAAATAGAACCTCTGTGACAGCCCCCTGTTGGGTCCCTTTGGGGGCTTTGCTTGCCTTCCAGAGCTCTTGTTTTCTGCAACAGAGCTTTGATCATTCTGCTTTTATTTTTTTTCTCTCTGTAATAGAAATTTCTTTCAAATCTTATCCCTTTGGTTGACCATGAATTTCACCCAGGACCCAGAATGGAAGTTTTGTGTGATCATGAGCATTGGCACCCAAACCCTTGAGTTAAGCTTTACGCTCAAGGACCCCACCATCCCTGATCACCCCCATTCACTCCTGCTCCATTTCACAGCTACCTGCTGTGAGTTTCAGAACCTGAAAGAAGGTTTGAGCTGCAGAGAGGACTCTTGTATGAGTTAGATACCCCTGTATGTTTGCGTTTGCGCCTACGCAGAGACACTTGTGGACTTCCTGCTGTGTTGCTATTTTCAGTTTGTACTGCTGGCGTGGGCTTCCGGGTAATGAGGATATTGTGTTTTGACTTAATAGAAGCACCTGAAGCTACTCCCAATCCTAGGTCATGTTTCCTGGTACATTTCCTCATAGGCCTCCCATCAGTCCATGGGATGATGACTTCCCAGGGCTGGTGGGCAAGGCCGGGAAGGGAGAGTGGAGATGGTATTCACTTTTTGTGGGATGTGTTTTGGCTTCTCCTTCGATAAATGGGAAGCAGTGAGAACAGCTGGCCTGATTTTTCATTTTGAGCCTTTCCCAGGCAGGGACAAAGCACCTTTTACTTCTGAAAGCCTGCGTTGAGCATGCCTCAGAAATGAGCTGGACAGTGGGAAGGACTTTGGGAGTGACAGATTCCTCTTTCTGAGGACAGAAGGCTCCTCAGAAGGGAAGAGAATCACTTAAGTCCATACTTTGTTCACACATTCATTTGCAGAAACATCTTCAAACCTCATTGCTGTGCTAAAATACGTAGATTTCCCTTCCTCCCTCCTTCCTTCCCCTCCTTCCTTCCTTTGACAGGATCACATACAGCCCAGTGTGCATGTGCTACTCTTTAAAAAGAAAAGAAATATGACAACTTGTCAAGTACCGTGCCACATGCCTGTAATCCTAGCACTTGGAAGGAGAATCCAGAGTATAAGACCCACCTCAGATACTTAGAGAGTTTGAGGCCAACATGGACTTAATAAGACCCTGTCCCCAAACAAAGCAAAACAAAAGTAATACATACATAGTAAAAGCTTGAGTGTTAAGAAGTAGATGTTTCTTTTCTCCCCACATCTAGGTCGTTCCCCTGGTGGTCTGTTTATAACCTTGTGTCTTCCCATACAGCTCTATGTACCTCTCTGCATAGATCTACGTCAGTGCATGTGGACTGTGTTAGGGTGGCCACACTCAAGCTCTCCAACCACGTGCCTTAAACAAAAATTCAGTGTTGTTTCCAGAGGCTAACAACTCCAGAGCAAGGTTTTGGCAGGCTGTCTTATAAATGCCCCTTAGCGTCTTCTCACAGGGCATTCGCTGTGACTGTGTTCTCATCTCTCCGGATGAGGACACAGCACTGGGATAGGGACTATTCCAGGGATGCTGCTCAAAAAGATCAGCCCTAAAGACCGAACAGAATCACATTTTCAGGTGCTGGAGCTCAATACTTCCAACACAAGAACTTTGGAGGAGACACAGGCACAGGAATGTTAACCTACTCATTTTAAAACAATATCCCATTGAGTATATAGCCCATAATTAACACTAGGCCTTGTGTAGATGGATTATACGGTTTCCTCAAGGTTTGTAACTAAGTTGTTGAATACTTGTAGGTGTTTACTCACAAGAATGAACTTTGAAGAATTGTAAGCATTGTCCTCTGAATAGTTTAAAAATTGTACAGAGGAGAATTCACAAGTCCTCAACTGTACAGCAACTAAGGAATACCAAGAGTAGGAGAAAGACTCTTCCCCAAGGAAGAGCACACTGAGTGGTTATCCAATACCAGTGGTCAGCCCTAAAAACATATATACAAATAACACTATACAGAATGAGCAGGTTGTTTTTTATATATTTAGGAATATACATGTCTGTATATACAAACATACACATACGTACATACATATAAATGTAACAACAATAATGAAATCAGAGGTCATGAATTTGAAAGAGAATAAGGAGGGTTGGGGGAGAGGCAAGGGAAGAATGACATGATGTAATTATATTCTCCAAAAAATAAAAGAAGTAAAATTAAAATTATAGTGCTCTGTGATATAATGCTAGTAAGAAATTCAAGAGTTTAGCATGTGGTCTGTGACTTCAGCTCCAGGGACTGGGAATGCTTGTGCTTTTGGTTTGAGGAGTTTGCCGCCCACATGGCTTCAGCAGACATTACTCATTCAGCATCCATTTACTGAGGCAGGAATGGGTAGCACTGCTTTGTTCATTTTTTTATTTTTAAACAAAAGGCTTTAAAAGCGTAATTTTAAGCTCACAGCAAAACTGGATAGAGAAAATAGAAATATTTTACACACACCCTGTCACCACAGAAGTTCATCTCCCCAGTGCTGACGAGCGTCCTTCCAGGATCAGCTTCCCCAGTGACATCAGACTGTTCCCATGATCACCCTCTCTCCCAGCATCCCCCAGCATAGTGGCTCGTTTGTCTTGTCTGATGACTCTATATCTCCTCTTTGCCTCCCCAAATCCCTAGTCAGTCTTGGTGCCGCAAACCCTACAGATAGTTGCTTTATAAGCCTGACTTGTTTGGCAAGGACTTATGCCCTCTAGAGACACACACAGTACACTAGCTTTTCTCTTCAGGCTTGTGACAGTTTGGAGTAAGACCAGCCAAGGTTTGTCTGAGGCAAAGAACAGGACGAGTAAGCTATGTTCTCCAAAACTGTGGCCAGTCAGCACAGGTGGAGTACAGTTTCCCGGAATTGTAGTGTTCCTTTCACAGACACTGTTTGCAGTTTCTACCAGGTGTATTTGTCAGAATTCAGCTTAAGACTATGCGTGTATTCTCTTGTTTATTGGTTTGCTCTGAAGAGTGACTCTTGGTATAACAGAGAAAGGCTACTGTTGAATTGCAACATTTTTTAGAATTTTTGTTCAATATGTACATACATATGAATGTACATATGTCTGGGTTTTGGCAATACTATGTTTAGACCAATTGTGCTGCATCTGCTAGGCAAACTCTCTATCACTGGACCATCGCTCTGTAAGTAAAGAGAAGTGTTTGACAAATATGGTGCATACATTGGTACATGACTTTAATGACAGTGTAGGACTGAACTGCTTGCTTCATTGTAGTGTCTTTCATAATCGTCCTTTCTGTCACTATTTAGACACACTTAAATGTCTGTATGTATTTATTTTCCCTTCTGTGGAGATAGTGAGCTTAGCTATTGATTCTGCTCTGGTATAGTTCTACTATTAGCTTGAAGCTTTCTAGCTAGTTCTAAAACACTTAGGATGACCAACCTGTAAAGGGGAGAGGCTTATTGGGCTCAGCAGTAGAATGTGATTGGATGTCCCTGTTGCTGTGGGCTTTTGACAAGTGGTGCATCATGAGGGAGCATATAGCAAACAGAGGGAGCAAGGGCCTCTCAGTCACTTTTCTTTTCCGTTTTCCATTTGTGCCAGACCAGTCTGTAAATGGAAGGCTTTTCTCTATCCCACTGGTCTCCCTGGACCAGTTTCTCTCTGCCAACCTGCTTCTCAATAACCACTCAGAGGCTTAATATCAGTTACAATTGTCTGGCCAGTGACTTAGGCTATTTTTGGCTAGCTCTCTCTGTAAATTAACCCACTTCTATTATTTTATATTTTCCCTTGAATCTTGTGGCCTCTTACCTCATATCTTGTTTCTTGGGTGGCTATATGGTGTCTCCCCGACTTCACCTTCTCTCTGTATATATCTTTGTTTGGATTTCCCACATAGCTGTACTCTGCTAAACCTTTGGCCAAAATAGTTTTATTCATCAACCAATAAAAGCAACACATATGCAGAAGGACCTTCCACATCATCTCCCCTTTTCTGTCTAATTAAAAAGGAAAGTTTTAACTTTAACATAGTAAAATTACATATAACAAAATAGTTATCAAGCAAGAATTACACTTACAATATTTAGTCTATTTGTATTAGGCAAAATTAAAGAAAATACTTTATCATCTATCCTATCTTTGTGAGTCTAAGGTTTATATCTAATTTATCTTTTATTATAACTAAGGAAAACTGTAATGATAACTGTGTCTTCAATTCCATCAAAGACCCCAGAAAGATATAATATTACCTAAGTAAATAGGAAGTGCATTGTAAGCAACTTCCAAAACTAGAATTGACAGAGGCATCTGGCTGCCTGTGTAGTCATCCAAAGTTCTTTTGCAATGTTGGGGCATCCATCTTCAGTCTATAGGCCCATAATATCTGGCAAACTTTTCAGTGAAGCAGGAAATTTGAAGATCTGCTCTGCCTTGTACTGGCAAAGTTTGTAAGTTGCTTTCTTCTTTGTCCTGTAGAATGTCTGTCAGTTTCCTCTCTGAAGCAGGAATCCTGAAGTGCCATCCTATTTTATCTTGGCAAGTTTAGCAGTCACTGTTCTGTGGGTCCTGCATGTCCAGTTCATACAGCATACCATCAAGCTATTCAGGCAAGAGCAGTTTCTTGCTCAAATGACTAGCTTTGTCAGACTAAAGGCAGATTCCATAACGAGTTTCTTTGAGGCCCATTATCCTCTCTGATGTAATTGGTGCTGTCAAAAGCAGATATGTCTCACTGTTGAGAAAAGTCTAAGTTCTTAAAACATTTTAAATGCCATAATTCGTTGGTTTTTGAAGCATTGAAGATTATCTAACTGAAATATATCTCTGTATATCTAGAAAACCTAACTAACATGACTAAAAATTTGGTTATTATAGATGACTATCTATTAATCTGTATTTCTTAATTATACATTACATTTTAAATAAGCTGTATAAGCATAGTACCTTAAATAAGAGTAGAAATATATATATACACCGTGTAACAAATTTGACCTTAAATTCGTATCAATAAAACAAAATCCATAATAATGTATTTATCTCTATATCATATCCCTACCTTTTTTAAAAAGACATTAAACATTTATACCTTGAATTTTGGGATTCCACTCTGTATGCTGTGAATATGATTTATTACCATTGGTTAATAAACAAACTACTTCGGCCTATGGCTGGGAAGAATAGAGCTAGGCAAGAAAACTAAACTGAATATAGAGAGAAAGAAGGCAGAGTCAAGGAGACACCATGTAGCTGCCGAAGGAGATAGATGCCAGAACCTTACCCGTCTGGGTGGCCAGAAAATGAACATGCAGTCTCTGCTTACAATACCCAACCCCTTTTAAATGAAAATAAACATTTATAAACAATCATTTTGGGAATTTTGGTATTGTTTTCTCCAAACTGCTTTCTGCTGTTTGTTGGGCAAAATGTTTTTAGGATTCATGGAGTTCTTTTGGGGGATTTTGTTTCATCAAACCACATTAGCCTGGAAGGAATCAATAGGTTCTCATCTTCTGTGCAAACAAAAGCAGAACCTCTTTTCCAAAGTAACATATCCTTAGACTAAAAATTTGAAGTTAAGATACCTTTAAAATATATAAGTTGGTTTAGCTTAGCCGTCCCCAGAATCAATGTTTGTCTGCAGTCAAAAAGTTTAAAGAAAACATAATAATATACATAATCCAGACTCTTTGTGTATTTTCTATTTTTACATGGCTTAATGTACATATTTTATACTATTTTTAAGGATTTTTAAATTATTTTAATCTGACTGTTTTACTCTAATTTTTTTTAACAAGCCTATGCATATTTATTAAACACATTGTGACCCATTTAGAGATCTTTTTATCTGAAATCTGTCCCGTTGTGTATCTATAATCCTTTTCTGATCAGGAGCATTTAAAATATAAGAGTGCATGGCTAAGACCACAGCCATGGCTTTGACTGTTGGCCCCATGCTCAGCCCCCGAACATGGTGGAAACATGCTCACCACCAGCCTCGGGACCACCGGGTGGGAGCTGCACTCACCTCCCAACTCTGGGGAGCAGTATACAGCACATTAACCTTTCTCATCTGAGTAAAAGCCTAAATCTGCCGTGGAGCGCATGGCTGTGCTCTCAGGCCTGCACATAGCAGCTGGGAGAAGCCTCTTCGTACCACGGCCAGTGAGAGAGGGAGTCTGCCATGTTTAGCTGAGGCCCGCTGCTACCAGGGGACGTGGTTCTGTACTGTGACCTGCAATGAGAGACATGAACTAGGAAGCTATTCTTGGCTCCATTTTAGAACCTTTTGAAAAGCTCTCTTGGGAAGAATTTATGTGGAAATTACTTGGGCACCATATGTAAACAGAAGGCTCTTCTCTGTTCCACTGGTCCCCCTGGACTGGTTTCTCTCTGTTCCCAAATAATTACTCAGAGGCTTAATATCTGGCCAGTGACTTAGGCTATTTCTGGCTAGCTCTCTCTATAAATTAACCCATTTCTACTCGTTTATATTTTACCATGAGGCTTATGGCTTATTACCTCATATCTTACTTCTTGAGTGGCTACATGGTGTTTCCCTGACTCTGCCTACTCTCTCTGTATCTTTGGGCTTCCTGCCTGGCTTTACTCTGCTAAGCCATTGGCCAAAACAGCTTTATTCATCAACCAATAAAAGCAACAATATACAGAAGGACATCTCACATCACCAGTGTTTTACTATGTGGTCGTTTAGGTGATGCTTAAGGCCCAAACTATAGAAAATTGCTTCTAAAGGAGTTTTATGGGTTAAGCATTTATTATCACATGTGAACTTGGAGTGCAGCAAATCTGGTTATCTGAGACAATGTGACTTAATCAAAAGCTAGGAAAGAAGAGGGGGAGCCTAGAGAATCATGTTAGTTTGGGAGCAGAGGGGAAGAACGCCTTGGGCTCAGTCCTAGCACGTTATAAACCCAATGTGGTTGTGCATGCCTATAGTCCCAGCATGTGGGAGGAGCCTGAGGCCCAAACAAAATCCAAACAGAAAAGATGAACGAATTGTAAAGAAAACCGAAGTGTGGCTGGTAAAAATTCGTGCTGCAGCAGTTGGCTCAGCCTAATGAGAATTGATTCTTTTATAGTGATGACCTAGGTTTATGAGCCTTTTGAGTAAGATGTGCAGAAAATAGAATGTACGGTGCATAGAAGACATTAGCAAGAATTTGAAGGGATGTTACAGCGCAGAGAGACAGAGGCTCTAACACTGGCGCCTTCATGAAGTAAGGGAGGGAGCATGAGATGTGACCCGACTTCTGGTATCCACCATACCATTATAATTTGCTGTCTTAACTACATACCTGTTGACTAGTCTCATTGTGCATGGTGTTTACAATGTTCTCTTGTGACTGGTGTTTGTTTTGAAGCTTTGCAAAGCCCCAAACTTCCTTCCAGATCATTATTAAGAAATTGAATTATTAGGGCTTAAGTTCGGTATAAAACAGTGTTCATACTCACATATTCAGATGTAATTTGCAGTTTTTGTCATTCCTTTCGGAGAAGCCCTGTTGGGTAACAGCTCTTCTCTCAAGTCAAATGCACCTGGGGAGGCTTCCCACAGCAGTGTATAGGGCACATGTAGCCTATGTCCCGTTACCATTGTTGCTTTGTAAGTGAGTATACTGAGTCTTGAAGGAGTAGGTGGCTCATCTCTAGGTGGCAGAGCCTAACCTCCTCCACTGAGACTGACTTCTAGCCTGAACTGCTGTCCGCCACCCTGCTGCCTTGTGTCTTATCAAAGACCTAGTTTCCAAATAATGGGAGGCAGAGAGAACATTGAATTGGTAAAGTACTGACTGTACAAGCACAAGGAACTGGTTTGATTTTAGGTCCCACATAACAAACTGAGTGTGGCAGCCCACCTCTATAATCCCAGCACTGTGGAGGCTGGAACAAGAGGACCCCTTGGGTTTGCTGGCTAGCTCATCTAGATGAATTGATGAGACTCATATTCAGTGTAAGACTCTGCTTGAAAAATAAAGTGGATACATGGCTGAGGAGTGACACCTTGTATAGACTTCTAAGCCTCCACATACTTGTACACATATGTGCAATACACAGGGTCATGTGGCACAATTATCTAGTTTTCCCAAGTGAAAGCCTTGTATATTGTTAGTGGTACAGCAGGAGATCTGAGCTCACTGAGCCCATTCCTCACTCATTAGCTTAGAAAGATTGCCCCTCATGGGGCATGAGACTGAGAAACACATGTATAAGGTGTACCTACGAACTTGTCTTTGGGGTTTCAAGTTGCAGGCTCCCCTCTATAAGCACATCCATGTCCTCCCAACATGTTCCTAGGTGACACAGTTTGTACTTCGATTCTGGATTTTGACTTTTGATTGTTGGGTCCAGCTTCTTGTTTCCCATGTCTTCCTTCCCATGTACTCTTTCATGTAGCACCTTTTCTAGTTCTTAGCTGCTGTTTTTGCTTTTAGCTGACCCTAGAAACCTTTGTTTTCTCTTAAGTGTAATGATGACTGTACTTCTGAGGAAGTCCCTTTCCTGCTTATTCCTGGCGATCTCCCAAGCCATTGGTGCTCATCTTTCAAGACAGACTACTTCTAGCAAAAGCTCTGCCGCACACTCTTCTTGTGTCCTGTGGTCATTATGACCAAAAGAGTAGTCATCAGTTAGCCTGGAAGGCCCACCAGCCAAAAACTAGGGCAAATGTTTGTAAAGCACTGGGGCTGCATGAGATGCCAGCTGGGTCTCCTATAATTGAGTTCAAACTGGCACTACCGAGGTTTGATGTATAGTTTCACAAAATTGTCCCAACTTCTCAGGCCACTCATAATCTGAATGTCCCATAGCCTATTTGATTGCATATAAGCCTGAGTATCCTACCTTTTCCTTCAAGGGTTCAGTAATTTGCTGAATCACCACTCACAGAGTTTAGGAAAAGTCCTGTACTTATTTTTCCCTGCTTACCATAAATGTTAAAAATACATAGCCAGATGTACAGGGTGAAGAGCCCCATAAGTGTGAACCCCAGTAGTATCTGTTTCCACAGTGATGGGACACATCTCCAGTGCACATGGGTACTTTTATTGACACAGATCTTTTGAATCCACTGATGAGGGTTTTTGTACAGATGTCAGTGTGTATCACAATTGCTTCAATCATCAACCATGGATCATTTAACTCAATCACCCTTTCTCTCCCTGAGAGGAGAGAGTGGAGAGCTGAAATTTCCAATCTTCAATGTCATGTGGCTGACTTCTGACAGCCAGGTCCTAAAATGACTGGGGAGAGGGGCTCACCAAGAGTCGTGCCCTTGAGCATAGACTCAAGTGTGGCTTAACGGGGCTTATGAATATGAAGACAGTTCTCACCCACCCTTGAAATTCCAGCGATTTCAGAGGCTCACTTCCATGACCCTGAAGAACAGTCTTGTGTTTCTTGCTAAGTCACAATGACACACTCTGAGAGGATGTTTGTGTCTTCCCTAGCTGGCCTGCTGTTGCGGTTCTGCTGGATGCTCCCTCTGCTGTGGCTGCTGCCCTAAGATCCGGCAGTCTCGGACCACCCGCTTCATGTATTTACTCTACTTCCTCCTGGTCATCGGCCTCTGCTGTGTGATGATGTCATCCTCTGTGACTAAGCAGATGAAGGAGCATGTAAGTTTGTAGTTCTTGATGGAGTTGTGTGAGAAGCATGATTTAGAGGACTGGGTTCCATACCACTGTAATTTGGGGTTTATTACGTGCCTGTTGCTGTGATAAAACATCACGACCAAGGCAACTTATAGAAGGAAGTGCTTACTTGGGCTTATGGTTCCAGAGATATAAGGATTCATTCTGAGGGGTTGGCGTGGCAACACATGGTAGGCATGGCCCCAGGAAGTTGAAAACTCACATTTTGAACCATAGCACACACGAAGCAGAGATAGAGTGGAACTTGGCAAGGCTTTTTAATTAGCTTGTGCCCTCCTCTTCCCCCATGACATACTTCTTCTAGTAAGGCTGCACCACCTAAATCTCCCCCCAAAGAACACCACCAACCAGCTGGAGACCAAGAATGCAAATGCCTGAGGCTGTGCAGGACACTTCTCATTCAAACCACTTTACTTGGTCTCCGAATTGTCTCAAAACTTGTCCGCTGCTTTCAAGGCAAGAAGGCAAGCCATTCAACAGCTTGATCTTTAATTAATCAACCGATTAATGTTTGGTATGATGTCTAGGTATGTCTATGGATGTGATGAGGTATGTTGTGTGTCTGAGTACTCATGAAGATCAGAGGAGAACACCGGGTGCTCTACTCTCATTCTCTGCCTTGTTTCTTTGAGACCGGGTCTCTCACTAAACCTAGGGCTGGGTTGGTTGTTGGAGGCCAGCAAGCCTCAGTGAGACTCTCACCCATCCCTGTAGTGCTGGGGTTATAAGCATGTGTAGACATGCTCAGCTTTTTACATAGGTGCTAGGATCCAGAATCAAATATTCATGCTCGGGCAGCAAGTACTTAGTCACTGGGCCATCTTTCCAGCCCCCGGTAACTTTGTTCCTTAGTGGTAGGCATAGTTGGATGCTGTTGGTAGAGAACATTGATGTCAGAGGATTGTGTTTGGTCTCTGTTTTGTTTAATTGTTTCTGATAAAAACAGTCTTTGCTTGTAGAACTCTGCCCATCTCTGTCATAAGGATGACTGCCAGTTTTTCAAGTCACAGCTTGTTATGAAGATGTAATTTAGGCTGATGGAAAGGATGATGTAGCTTAGACAGTACCGTAGATACCAGGAAGTGGTTTTTGAGGCTTTTAGCTTTTCTAGACGGACCAATTGGATGGTGTTGCTTCTGGGAGTTAGGACAAGAGGTCGGCCATTTCTTGGGCAGTCTACTCAGGGATGCCTGGAGTATGACGTTTATGGAGACGGATGTGGAACCTTTTCCTGTTTCCCCATAGCAGGCGTCTTGACAAGCTGTATCAGAGTGCAGCATGCTGTGGTCACAAGAAACCCCAATAAACAACACAAGTCTTCCTGTCCTAGGTTCTGGGGGAGAAAAGAGAGACTAAAATGTCCGCAAGTAGGGGCAGATACCATGCTCATTACTCACCAAGGCAGGTGTCACGCAGCTTGTGTTTGCAGGGAGGTAGGCTTTCTCCTGAGCTCCTAAGCCAGCAGCTCGCTCACCCGTGCTCCGTTGGCATGGTTCGAGGCAGAGTTCCTCTTCTAGGGCTCACTAGCCAGGAAGAGAGGGCAGCAGCATGTTGAGGGCAGCTCTCATCCCAGGGGAAGTGGTGGATGAAAACGGAGCTGTCGAGGCCCATTTCCCTCTCACACACCACTCAGCCCTTCATCCTCACAGGCAGGCAGTGGGGAGTGAGAGAAGCCAAGCCTATAATGGAGCTGCATCTCTTCTGTGGTGATGATAGCCTCAGCTGGGGCGGCTCCTAAGCAAACTGAGCCCCAATCCTGTGCTGCACTGTGGCCATTTAATTGCACTCTGCTTTAAAACAATCATTTCCCTTTATGCTGGGGATGCAACCCAGGATCTGGCATGAACTAGGCGATCTCTCTACTGACCTACACCCCAGCCCCATGACATTTTCCTAAAAGCTCTTGGCCTATTTTTATCCTGTTTATCCTTTAGTTAGCATGGGCCTGTTGGAGCTTCCTGTTGCCTAATGCATTTCTAATTGTAGCCGTATGGTTTTGATTAGAATATAAGCTACTGTAGAGCCTCCAGTTAAGGTGACCCAATAGGTGACATGGTATGCTTAGATGAGGGGTACAGTTTGTCTCTCAGAAGAAAACATGTGAATTTTTCTGAGGCCTAAAACAAGGTAAAAACCGATAGGTTCTGTGTAAAAGTTTGGAGGTAGAGAGATGAAGGGTTTGGCTACCTTGAGGAGTCTATGCCAGATTTGCTTTGTGCTGGGTGATATATTTACCACCCAGCCCTACTAGCATCATGGTTTAACTTGGTATGTTTGGGGGAAAGAAGTCTGGGCCTACCGGGCCTGGAAATATGGCTCAGCAGTTAGGAGTACATACTGTATTTACAGAGCCCTGGATTTGGTTCCCAGAACCCACCTCATACAGCTCGCACCTGCCTGTAGCTCCAGCTCCGTGGGCTCTGGCACCCTCTTCTGGCCTCTGCAGACACCTGCATTCACATGCATGCCTGCTCGCGCGTGCGGGGAGTGTGTGTGTGTGTGTGTGTGTGTGTGTATGTGTATACACGTGTATATATATACACACACAATATACAATGTATATATTATAAAATTAAAACTTTTTAAATTAAAAAATTTTAAGAGCTACAAGGCTATAGGATAGATTTTAACTCTTCTGCTAAGGATCTGCTTAATCTTCCCTTTATATTCATTCATTTGAAAAGAACCTCAAAAAGGCTCAGTGAGTCCTTTACTATTGAGCTACACCCCAGCACACCATTTCCTACTTTTATTTTTCTAGTAGTGCTATGCTCTCTTTTTAAGTTCCGTGCCCGAGCAGCTGCTTGATGACCCACCATGGGTCCTGTGGTAAGAAGTCTGTATCTTAGCCGTCTGCGGTGTGAGCCCTGCTCTTAAGCTTTCTGTGCAAGTAGAATGAAAGCCTTAGGTCCAAGAGACAAACCTAACCATGCCGACATGTGACATCTCTTGGAGCGAAGCACTGCAATTGCAATTGTATGGGTAGTGTAGAAGCCCAAGGTATATGCTTCAGGCAAAAATTTTATAATTACACACCTGATTCCTGTTCAGGTATCCTGCTCCTGCTCCATGCAACACCCACTAACAACTCCAGAACCTTCAACAGGAAGATGTTGCCTGGTGTTGCCCAGGAAGGCTTCATGGAGGAAGTGGCATATATAAGGAAAAAGTATTATAAGAGCTGCTTTTTATAGGCTAATACCATAATAGCATTTTAGTTTGAGCATTTTACCTGTATCTTCGTCCTTTATTACCACTGCCCTTGCCCGTACAGTAGGTGATGTGGATATCCTGTTCTACAGGGAGGAAGCAATGAGTCATTTTAACCAGTTTATGTCTGGTCTTAACAGCCACCAAGAGGCAGAGTTGGGGTTTGAACTGTGTGAATATGTGCTTAGCTACTGGGCTGTGTAGCTGGGAAGGCAGAGAAGAGCAAGGACAAGAGGGGCAGGAGAACGACTGTGGGTCACATGACCAGAACCCACAGGTCCATGGATAAAGGAGGAGCCATTGTAGGTACCCAAGCAGAGGTGATCATCATGGAACCAGGAGAGCCTGGGGGCGTGAGCACACTAGGGTGACTTGGGATCAGAGGTCAGATGGACGGGGAGGGGGGAGGCGCAACTCTGGAGCTACATGCCTGCCTCTGAACAAACCTATTTAAAACTGGCTTGGCCAGGCTTCCTGCATAGGGAGTGAGGTCACTCTGGGTGGACTAAATCCTTTTCCCTTCAGGGGACAGCTATCTGGCCACAAAGTCAGCTTGTTTGTGGCGCTAGAGTCAGGTTGGCCTCATGCTCAGGCAGCATGTGAGGTGGGTCCTGAAAGGTCTCCTTGTAGTGCACAGGCTGCTCCCCTGCGGGTCCTTGCCTGCCCTTTGTTGGCCTGTGGGAGTTCGAGAGGTGAGAGTGGCAGAGGAAAAAGAACTGCAAACTTGTGGCCTGCACGGGTGTGTCTTGTGCTGTGTTAGAGACCGTCCATACACTGTGGTGTTACCAACTTGTGCTGAAAACGAGCACAGAACCTTTTTCACCTAGGGAGGAAACTAGTCAAAGTCGACCAGTTTCCAAGTCATTACCACTCAGAACTGCCCAGACTTGCCTCTGGGAAATAATGTACAAAATAAAATGTTTGCAGAGAGATCCGAAGGCACAGACAACCACAACACCATCTAAAAATGGATGAAGAACAACAGAAAGACAATAAAGATCATAGTAGACACTTCACAGCAAAATGAATACTTCTTTACAATTCAAATCTAAAACAAATGTATTACATGTCATGTTTCACACTCCATATACCAAACAAATGAGTTCCCAACACTGTTTATCATATATTTGGGTTTTAAAATGTTGTAATTCACCATGTCAGACATTTCTCCCAATCAGCGCAGTGCAGGCACCAAGTGGAATACAGGGAGAATGTGGACCTAAGATGTAAGGTTGGAGCCCTGAAGGCTCTTCCCACATCGGCCAGTGAGCACACAAGAACCTTCCTTTGTTCTCCCTTCCAAATGACTAGCTTCTGGGGCTCTCAAGTGTCACCTTTAACCTCGCAGACAGATCTTATTTTATCAGTGAAGATCTGGAGCCCTATTCTCTCACCTCCTTCTCCTCTGGTGTTCCACATTCTAAAGTCCACTAAAGCCCCCAGGCACTGACCAGCCCTAGCTCTGTGCTTGCTTAAACACTACAGTGACTGGCAAGAACAGCCTGCTTAAAATGGCTCCTATATTCTGACACAGGAAAAAATGCTCCAAGAAGGCAGAAACCACATGCTGTGGCTCAACATACAGGAGACCCTTCTCTGAGCCAACGGTCTCATGGGAAGAGGGGTTTCCCTCATGCAAAAGCAGGGCAAAGCTGCCTCAGCATCCCTTCTAAGTTCCTTCTCAGGAAGATACACAGGCAGCATTCTGAACCAGAAAGAACCTACTGTTCTCAACCCACACACCACAGGCCATGTGACCCTGACAGGGCCCTCCTAAGAGCAAGAGTGCAGGGTGGGAGGCAGTGACACATCCCCAGCAGGCCACAAGTCTGCAGTTCTTTTTCCTCTGGGTGGGAGGGGCTTCTGCTCATGGCCCTATTGACATCATAAAGCAGTGTCTCGTCCTCTTCCCCTGGCCCTGGTGAAAGCACTTAGGCTGATGGTGGCTCTCCCTGCCCTCGACTCATGGCCAGGGCCACATTCAGACAGTTCAGAAGCATAGACAAATGCCTGGAAATTTTGGCCAGGTGTATAGATTAGCTTTTATCTGGTTGGGAAGTTCCCTTGTTGTCTGCTTTGAGAGAAGCTGTCACGCTGTAGAGAGACTCCAACTCTGGACTATGTTTGTATCTCAGAGTTCATGATAAGCATTAGCCACTCTTGGAATAGCGTTGTGTTTCTGATGGAGTATTAGTGTCAGAATGGACACCTCCTGAACCATGAGCTAAAAAAAATCTGTTTTTTAAACTAATTACCTTGTATTAGGTATTTTATTATAATAATAGCTAATGGACTAATACATACTTCGAACTTTTTTTTTGGTCTGGTGTCTTTTACTTAGCACGTTTTGAAGGTATGTTGTAGCATATGTCAGTACTTTGGCTGAATAGTATTCTACTTTATAAATACTCCATATTTTATTTGTCTATTCCTCAGTTGATAAATACTTATGTTATTTGTACTTTTTGACTCTTAATGATAATGTCACCATTTTTTGCATGAATATTTTCTGGGTATATACAATAGAATTTCTGTATGATATGAAAACCCCTTGCTTAATCTTTGAGGAGCTGCTATACTGTTTTCCAAAGCAATTACACCATCAGCACTCCCATCATCATGAGAAACATTCATAATAAGTGATGTGTAAAGGTTCATGTTCCTTGTACCCTTGCCAATCTTTATTGTTATCCTTTCTGTCTCCCCATCCTGGTGTGTCTGTGGTGTTATGATCTCTTTGCCACCCTTGTTCCCCTGGGGCAGCTCATTCATCTCTGCCTCTAGCTATCTTCTATGAAGAATTGAGGGTAGAGGTACCTTCACTCAGAACAGAACTGGGGACATTCTTAGATTCTTCCTTCTCTTCCCTTTGTCCAGTACTGACCACAGACAGTACTGATCATGGACAGGCCATGGAAATATTTGTTTGTGCTGTGCGTTCTACTCAGTCACAAATGAGTTGGCCACACCGGACTTTTCCCTCAGCCTTCCTTCTCCAGATAACTGATCCCACGGGTGAGAACACCCTTGCTACTTGTAGTTACCCATTGGAGTCACCTATTGCCGTAACTGTCAGCCACAGAGGCTCCTTCTCTTGGGTTTTGAAGAGGCTTCCTAAGTACAGCATCTAATTGTCTAGTTAGTTTGAATGACATGTCGCACTACTTTGGTGTTTCTTAGAGTTGACAATGCCATGTAATATACTTGAGACTGTAGATTGGCAGATAAGCTGCTTCCTTTCCTGTCATCAGCATGAGGAACTAAGAGGGCTACGATGACATGATTGTCAGTGTTGTGTGTGGCTTGCCTTCCTGGGCTAGTCTCTGTGATCCTAAGAACTAAGATCTGCAGCTAAAGCATCTAATTAAAGAAATGAACAAAAATAGAACACAGCCCACATCTACCATAGATGATGGTAAACAGGGGCCTGTTAAGTGTTACACAGAGGAAACGGGCTGCTTTTTAAAGGGTATAGTTTGAATCAATTGGTGGAGGAATAAAGGAGATTGGAAAATGGAAGAAACCTAAGGGATCATTTTACCCATCTAGTTGTCTGGCAGATGACATGCCCATGAAATGAAGTATCTCATTCAAGGCTGAAAACACTAGTTACAGCAGAGACTGAAATTCAGGGTCCCTGGGTGCTTGGCCAGTGATTTCCTGTCTTATCACTAAGTTTGCTTGTTGGCCAGATAACTCGCAAAACTCACAGAAGCAGCAGTCCTAGCCTAAAACAAGCCACGCTTCCCATGTCTCCTAAATACTCTGGATACAGGGACAGGGAGAAGTAGCCTATCTAGGAGGTGATGTCCATTTAGTAAGCAGAGCTTTGCTTGACTCCTGGATGTTCTCTGGACACAATGGCAGGGAGAAATATCTAGTGACCTTCTGGAAAGATTACCTTCCCAGCTGCCTCCTTCCCTGCCTACAGCCAAAAGCTGGGCTCAGAGAAGGGCTGTTGATCTGAAATGGGGTAGCCACAAAAGAAGTAGTTTTTTTGGTGCTGCTCGGAAAGTGGAGCCTGCCGTCAGGGTGGTTCATGTATCTGTCCTTTAAAGCAAGCAAACAGCACTGGCGAAGAATCCTTCACTTTGCAAAATGCCACGTGGTTTGCTTGGCTCAGAATAGCAGGGGTTCATGCTAAAGCACAAGTGTTTGGCTCTAATTGTGAGTGTGGCCTCTTGGTTGAGTGTTCAGAGTGCTGGAACCTAGGCTCCAGGGTTGTTTGAGTCAAAACCCCAGGCAGAACTCTCCATTCTCAGAAGCTGCATGTTAGTTTTTTTTTTAATCTTTTTTATTTTATTATTATTAGTGTGTGTGTGTGTGTGTGTGTGTGTGTGTGTGTGTGTTAGAATAATATCAAATAAAGAGAAATCCTGCTAGTGCAGTTCTTTGATTCTAGAGAATTTTCAAGTTTATTATTTTAACCCAGCCGAGATGAAATGGCTTTCAAAAATTCTCTTCCTGAACATCAACTGAATTCCATGTCAGTATGCCTTATGGGCCAATTGGGTAGAACTGTGATGAACAATTCATGTAGATCATAGTTTCACTGGACTAAGGGTTAGGGGAGCTGGCAATGAGGCTTTAGCTCTTACATTTTCCTGGGTCCCATCCCTTCTCAGTCAGGGTCTGAGGGGACACAGGTTTGAAAACAATGCCATCTTTGGTCTGAGGTCATCTAAACCAGAAGCAAATAGTCCCTGCAAGTCTCGACCTTGCTCCTCTCTGCTGGGTCCGTCCTCCACACAGTGAATGGTGCTGGGAGATTGTTCTGTACTTGAAGAGGCCGCCTTTGTACTGTGCTGAGAGGCTTTTGTTAGACTCAGACTCAAGGACTGAGATGTTGTCTAGTAACCGGGAGCTTGCCAGGAGCCATAAAGCAAAAGGCAGCTGTCATTGTCCTTGACTGTAAGATCCCTTACACAGAACTCTTGGAGGCACCGGATGTTAGCTGGACCCTTTTTTAAGGTCGTCCTGGCCAGAGGAGGGAGAGAATGATGACATGAGAATGTAACTTTTTTCTTAGTCCTTTCCCTGTGTCCATCAAAGCACTTGCAGATAAAGAGACCAGAGAAGTGCTTACAGTTAGGATGAGCACCATCGTTTATTCTAAAGACGGAGCCCGAAGGAGCCAACACCACAACGCAGAATGAGCTAGAATGAAGCAGCTTCAGGTTGATGGAACGGGAATAAGCACATAAATGCCGTGAGCACAGTAACACCCCAACCCTGGTGGTGTTTCTGTGGCGTTGATTATCTGGGGTCAACCAAAGTTCGAAAATATTACATGGAAAATTCCAGAAATAAATAATTCGTATCTTTAAATTATGCTGCACTGCTTCACTCTTTGCTGCTTAGGATATGAATTATCTCTTTATGCCACCAGCTGTCACTCAGTGGCCGTCTTGTTTATCAGATCTGCTGTTGTGGTGCCGGTGCTTTTGTTCAAGCAATCCTTATTTTGTTTGTTTATTTGCTTGCTTGTTTATTGGTTCTGGGGATTGAACACAGGACTTTGTACATACTGAGCAATTACTCTACCAATAAGTTGTAACTAGCCCCCCCTTCTCTCTCCTCCTCCTCTTCTCTCTTTTAAGGTAGGATTTCTCTAAGTGTCCTTGGCTGTCCTTAAACTTGCCTTAGCTTCCCAAATGGTGGGCTTTTAGGAATGTGCCACTATACCCAACTCAAGTGATTCTCATTTTATACAGCTCCAAGTAGTGATTACAATATGTTACTATTATTATCTCATTGTGTCATAGGGATTGTGCTTATGTTACTCAGCTGATTTGCCCATAGTTTTAGCCATCCATTGTTATTGTTTCTGTTTTGAAGACAGGATTTCATGTAGCTCATTCTGGCCTCAAACTCACTACCCAGTGGAAAATAACCTTGAACTCCCTTCCTTTTGTCTCTCCCTACTAAATTCTGGGATTTACTGGTATTACAGGTGTGCACTGCTATACCTGAAGATAAAGTGAGACGAATGTAGTCTAATTTTGATGCTCTTCTGATGTTCTTCACAAAGTATAATAAGGGGTATTACTTTGGGTAAACTGTAATCTCAGTGAATTCTTTTTGGAGTGTGGAACTTTGAAACAGGGCCTAACTGTGTGCACAAAACAGCAGAACTTGATTTGTAATAGCTCAGGTGTGCTAGAACATGGACCTTTCTGCCCCAGCCACAGGCATGCACCACCAGCCCACCAGCTACCGGGTACATTCTGTGTGTGCGCGCACACACACACACACATATACATGGAGAGAGAGGAGAGAGTGTGTGTATTTTGTTTTGTAGTGTAGACCAGACTAGCCTGGAACTTGCTTGTAGCCCAGGTTGCTTTTGAACTCAAGTGATCCTTCTGTCTCTTAACCTCTGGAGAGTATGGATTACGAACAAGCACCATGATGCCCAGTTCTGATTGCATTGTTTAAAAACTTCTCAAATCTGCTGCTGCTTTTGTTGATTTACCCATTCGTGTAAGTGTAGGTATCAAAGATTGTACTGGGGATAAAGTATAACCAACATATGGTTGTTGCAGAGCACTGAACCTCATGTAGGGATAGCTGGCTTTTGTGGTGCATGTCTGTAATCTCAGCACTTGAGAGGCTGAGGCATGAAGATGGTGCACAGTTGTGGAAGTATGTGCATTCCACTGAACTCCTCCTGGGCATGTCTGGAGAGACAGCTGAGGTGAGGGAGAGACTCAGCAGGGGACCTTAGGACCTCTGGCAGGGATAACTGGGATCAGTTCAGCGAGTCTGCAGTCAGCACACCAGTCTGAAGGCGCCCCTCCAGTGCCCCTGTGGCTCTGGAACACGTGGAACAGATGTGAGGGTTTCTGCTAATGCTGCTTAAGGCTTCTACGCACTGGGCATCTCTACTCGATTTGCCTCTCCATCAAAAAATAAGCACACATCCTCTTTGTTGGCTAAAAAACAACTTGCAGAAGGTTCTACCATTTGATTGACTAAAACTAGCTTCTGTTTGAAGCAGATCCTGTGAGGGTCTAAGGGGAAAGGCTGTGGCCAGAAGCTGTGCTGTGACCCCTCTCAGCTCCTGCTCCTTTGGCTTCTGATGAGTAGAGGGAGTTGTCACAGTTTCCACTTGGCTTATTATATTACTATATGAAATATAAATGCGTACTTCAGCAGTTTATGTTCAGTATTAGGCTTTCTAGTGGGCAGTCTCTTCCCCTAAAGTCAACTTGTGAAGTCTGTGGGCTCTGGGCTTCCATTGTAGTACAAGAGTCGGCCAAACAATACCAACAAATGAGCATGGCTCCTTTTAGGGATGAAGGAGTAGTGAGCTGTGGAAAATGAGGATGTAGACATCCCAATCTGATGTAAGAGAGAGAGATGCTGAAACCACAACCTGAATGTCCGCTGTGCATGGGTCTCAGGAAGGGGTTTGAGAAGCAAGTGATCAGGGCTTTCGGAATCACGAGTTGCTTAGTATGTTGGCATCCTGTCTTACAGAAGACAGTTGATTCTCGTGTTCTACCGAGGTTTAAAAAAAAATCATAAATAGCCAGGTGGTGGTGGTGCATGCCTTTAATCCCAGCACTTGGGAGGCAGAAGCAGGAGGATCTCTGTGAGTCTGTGAGTTCAAGGCCAGCCTGGTTTATAAGAACTAGTTGCAGGACAGTTAGGGCTGTTACACAGAGAAACCCTGTCTCAACCCCCTTCCAATCATAAATAGTTCAAATTAACAGATGAAAATCCTTGAAGTATACATAAAATACATGCATGGTCAATGTATGTATATCGCCATGGTTGTCTGCACAGCCTTTCTGGAGAAGGTTAGCTCCTTGTTAGCCTGGATTTCAATTGATTCTACAGCAATGGGATCAAACCTAGGGCTCTTTATGCTGGGCAAGTAGCCTACTGGTTGGGCTACACCCTAGCCTTGGAGTGGGGGATCTTACACTTGTTTCATTTAATGCTACTATCCCGGTGACCTGAAAAATACTTGCACATAGTAGGTGAGGAAGAGTGGATGATCAAATCCAGTCTGTATTACGTGTCGTGTCGTGTCATGTCGTGTGTATAGCAGGGGATAAAGAGCACCTGTACCAACCAATCTGACTGAGTTTCAAATTTCCCCAGAAAACGACCATGCATACAGTTGTATCTGTTATAATGTTTCACACATTTAAGAGTATCTTAGCTGATTTGGTTAGCTCAGAGAGGTTTGTCTCTAAGGCCCTTAGCACTCCCTAAGTGTTTGTTTCTCTGGGCTTAGGACTGACCTTCCTCTGCTCCTTTACTCTCACCCTCCCAAGACAGTTGACCAACACCCATAGGTTGCCTCCTTCACCATGTATATACTGGCTACCCCAAAAATCCTCATTCCTTTTTTGCCTTGCCTGGAACGTGCTGTACAGACCAAGCTGGTCTTAAACTTATTTCTCCTGTCTACTCCCCAGCTGCTAGAATTCCAGGCTTGTACCAACATGCCCCTTGTCTCTAGTCCAGCTGTCTTTCTGGAGCCCCCTTGTGGAAACATCCATCCCACTTCCTGTTGATACAGGTGCCTCCAGGACAAGGAGGAAGTGACCTGCTGCCCACTGTTACTGTGATTCGCTTCTGTGATTGCCTGTCAGCTGCAAAACTGGGACTTCTCCCCCAGAGCCCTGCACCTTTATTCACAGATGCTGTCCCGTCCAACAGGACGGCACCTTTCCCGGCCCTGCCCTCACTGCTCCTCACTGGGAATCACTCCTACTTCTCCTGCAGAACTGTGACGCACGGGGCTCAGCTCCGCGTAATCCACCTTCATTTTAACCGAATTCTCTGCCAATGGAGGGTGAAATTCACTAACTCCATTCAGTGTCTGGAAGAGCCCCTCCTCCAGCCCTGCTTAGTCTTCTGTGAGTTTTCTGATTCAGACTGGAAGCTAATTTTTATTTAGCTCTTCAGCTAGAGCTGTTTTCTGGCTATTTGACCATATTAGCCACAAACAGAGGATGTGCGTGAACTATACTGTCAGTCTGCTTATATGCTTTTGGTCTCTGAAGACTACTTGTGGGGGGTGGAGCGTGATGCTCCTGTTTTGAGAGGTGGTAGCATCAGGTAAAAACCATGGGTTTTTAATCCCCCCCACTTTTGGTGTGCACGCGTGCACACACACACACACACACACACACACACACACACACACGTGCTAGATGACTAACCTAAGAGAGGCAAGCCCTAGTTGGTGTTGCTGTTTTTTAAATACTTCTAGGTTCCCCGAAGGGCTGAGGATGCTACCATACCAAGGAAAGAACCCTGGTGGTTCACTCTGTCCAGGAGGGATGGAGACTGGCTCAGTGTTCCTGTCTCACAGCTGTTGTGCCCTGGTTGGTGACAGCCTAATACTGATATCAGAATTTCTTCAAGGAGAAAATCTAAGGGAGTCTAAAGTAGAGACTGAGGGAGAGAACCCCCCCACACACAAACACACACACACACACACACACACACACACACACACACACTCTTTTCAAGTGAGAGCTGATGAGGAATTCTTAGATATTGTTCTTCTGCTTCTGTGAGTTAACTTATCACTCATGCCGAGATGCCCAGAGCTGTCTCAGCAGTCTGATTTCATTTGAAACTCCAGAAATTTGGTAGAATCAAATGTAAGACTAATTTGCTTTGCTAATATCACATTTTCATCTCTGATGTCATACTGTTTCTGAGCCATGTGACTACCATCTTCCCTTCAGTTTCTGTGAGAGCCCTCCCAAAGAATCTATTTTTTTCCTAAGTTTGCATCTTCTGGAACCCTAGTTGATAAGATCGATAGACCATTCTGTAGCAGTGTGTGTGTGTGTGTGTGTGTGTGTTTACCATGTGTGTACATGTTCATTGTGCAGGCGCCTGTGCTTGTGTGTACTTATGGAAGCCAGGGGTTGATGTTGGGTGTCCTCATTTGGTTTCCACTTGTTTCAATAGGATCTCTCACTGACCCATCAACTCAGTGATTCATCCAGACTGCCTGCACAGCAAAGCTCAGGGATTCCCCCATTCTGCCTCCTCAGTGATGGGATTCAGGGCAGGTTTCTTAGTGCCTGGCTTTTTACATGTGTGCTGGGGGTTCAAACTTGGGTATTCAAGTTACCATAGTGAGAACTTCAGCAACTGAGCCATCTCCTCGGCTCCTCTTGCCTTAATTTTTTATATGAACTTACCTGAACTTGAAGATGGTAAGGACGTTGCTGGCCTCTCACCTTTGCAGGCAGGGTAATTGGTGCTGCTGCTCCCAGCTCTTTCGCCCAAGGCTGGTGCTTCTGCTCATGCCTTGGACATATTTCCTAGATGGACTTTCTTTAGGAGGTGATCAGGTCTGAGAGATCTGTTTATGTTTTTGGAAGTTTTGTTTCATTTTGTTAAGTTCTGCAGATCAATTCCAGGGCCTTGTACATGCTTGGTAAGTGTCCTACCAATGGCCTCCATCTCTAGCCCCTCATGTTTTGAGATAGGGTCTTCCCTTGAAGCTCAGCCTAGCCCTAAGCTTTGTATGTGTTCCAGCCTGGCTTCTAACCTGTGTTACTCCGGTGTCAGCCTCTTAAATACCAGTACTAGAGTGGAGTGCTGCTGTGCCTTGCTGGAACTCGGTTCTTACAGAACCCGACCATCATTCTCATTGGCGTGGCTCTGCAGTAAACCCTTTGGCACAGTCATAGAGTTCCAAGATGCCCACCCTACCTCGCCTAGATCAGGTGTGCCCACCAGCGATCCTTGCAGCATGTGACTCCCTCTCCAGACAGCTCCTTTATGTGTTAGTGCCCGGTGTAATGACTGCTGTGGGCAAGGGGCTGTAGTTAGCCCTTCACAGGGGTTAGCCACAGGAGCTTCTGGGCAACGCTAGGAGATTATTTCATTTTAAAGTTAGGGAAGTTGGGAATGAAGGAGGCGAGACTTGCCCAGGTGAGCAGAGTCAGGATTGTAGGTCCCTGCAAACTGTTTATTTTTACTTGGCGGTTTTGGCTTTGAGTTTGGTTTCTCTTTGGGGTTGGAGAAAGTCCTTGTTCCCAGAGGCCTGCACAGAACAACACAGACTCGGTGTGTGATGTCCTCAGATGCCCAGAGCAGACTTAAGAGGTAACACCCTCGAATATGAATCCTGTGTGTGATGCATGTTTTCTTTTCCCCAAACTGGAATAGAGTTTGGAACAGCAAATATTTAATCAGAGCAAATTCCTCTTGTTAAAATCGTGTTGGCTTGTTCAACTTGGAGGTTATTGCCTAAAAATACTCAGCACTTATTGAGGGCTAAATGTGCTAAGTCACCCACAGAGCATAAAGGAGGCTTCGTTAGGATTTGGAGCAGGGGCTGTTTGCCCACTTCTAGTTTGGATCACATTCACAGCACCACATACTCACCCTTGGATGTGCCTCAGGCTGTGGCCACAGTAGAGCTTGACTGGGGTGAACAGAGGAGGGCTTTATTGGGAATGGTAGCAGAAGTCTTACCTGCTAGTGTTCAGGGGGAGAATAAAAGGAAGGAAAGGGGGTGGGAGTAAGGTGAAGGATGGACTGGTGTAGTTGGAACATGCCAGTGTGCACGTATAATGTGTGTTTGGGGGTTCAGGAGGTCGTGTGCTCAAAGACAAAAAAGACAAATTTTGTAAGCCGGCACTTGGGAGGCAAGTGGTTGCTGTTAGTCCAAGGTTACCCTGGGCTGCGGGGTGAGATCCTGTCTTAAAAAAAAAAAAAACAAAAAAAAATGAGGGCTGGAGAGATGGCTCAGTGGTTAAGAGCATTGCCTACTCTTCCAAAGGTCCTGAGTTCAATTCCAGGCAACCACATGGTAGCTCACAACCATCTGTAATGAGGTCTGGTGCCCTCTTCTGGCCTGCAGACATACACACAGACAGAATATTGTATACATAATATTTCTTTTAATATTTATTTATTAAAAGAAAACAAAAAAAGGAAGGGAGAGGAAGAGGAAACAAAGGCAGACCACAATAGGTGTGCTGGACAAGTAAGTCATACAGGCTGGAGCAATGGTTTAGCGGTTAAGAACTTGGTTGCTCATGCAGAGATGGAGGTCAGTTCCTGGAACCCATGGCAGCTGATACTCAGTTTCATGGTTTCTGATGCCCCTTCTGCTGGCACTACATTCATGTGACATACAGATACACATGCAGGCAAAACACCAACATACATAAACATATTTTTAAAAGAGTATATATAAATGAAATAGTCTAATAAGTGAGGTTGTCAAGTTTCTTCTTTGTAAATATAATTTTTACTGTTTAAAGCAACATTCTTTGTCACCAATACTATTCATATAGAGTGACTTCCTTTGGGGCAAGTTGGAACTCTGAAAGTCATCTTGTTTCTGGTCCCCATTTATACTGATGAACTTCTCTTGTTATTCGACTGCGTACTGAAAGATCCAACTTACAGGAAAAATTAATCATTTTGGCTCATGGTTTCTGAGGATTTGTGGTCACTTCACTCAGTATTTCTGGGCCTGTCGTGGGAATTTGAGGTGGGGGAGCAGCTGTTCTCTGCATGGCACAGAAAGTCGGAGAAAGGAACACACAGGAGGAAGCCAGGGCACAGTATGGTGCAGGAAAGGAGCTGGGAAGATTGTAAAGGTGGTGGACGACCCCAAGGAAGCGAGGTTTTCCTAATGCATGGGGACTGGTGCACAGTATGAACTCGCAGACTGACGGCGTGCAGAAGACCTGCAGAAACTTAACGCGCAAGCAGAACTCCAGCACGGAGATGGGCAAGTGGGGACAAAGTCCCACATCTAGCTAAGAAGCTGTTTGAAACTGATAGTTGCTAGGAGAGAGAAAAATCGGTTTTCTTTTTTATTTTTTTAGATTTATTTATTATGTATATGGTGTTCTGCCTGCATGTATCCCTGCAGGCCAGAAGAGGGCACCAAATCTCATTACAGATGGCTGTGAGCCACCATGTGGTTACTGGGAATTGAACTCAGGACCTCTGGAAGAGCAGCCAGTGCTCTTAACCTCTGAGCCATCTCTCCAGCACGAAAAATCAGTTTTCTTCAGTGGAGTAACACTGGGTATATCAACCACACTCCAAGGCAGGCTCAATTCTCAGGAATCATTGGCAACACAAATTGGACTTGATGCTTTTTGTGGTTTTTTGTTTTGGGGGAAGAGATAACATGTAATTGACTAGGTAAGAGAAGGGGGTAAGGATCTGGGAGGAATTAGAGGAATGGAGAGAATATGATTAAATGGTATGAAATTCTCAAAGGTAAATAAACAGAAAAGGCATAGCCCCGAGACGCTGCCCAGGTAGGCTCCGCCTCCTACTCTTCAGCTCCCAATTACACATCGCACCACAGACCCGTGACGCCAGTTCTCATGCGCAGTCAATTACACATCGCATCACAGACCCGTGACGCCAGTTCTCATGCGCAGTCAATTACACATCGCACCACAGACCCGTGACGCCAGTTCTCATGCACAGTCAATTACACATCGCATCACAGACCCATGACGCCAGTTCTCATGCGCAGTCAGTGCAGTGTCACACCCGCCCACCCAGGAGCGCGCCTCTCCGCTCTCCTAAGAGTTTCTCAGCCTGATCAAGTCGACGGTCAAGATTCACCGTCGCATCATTCTAACCTAGATGCTCACTCATAGTGCAGTCCAGCTAAAAAATAAATAGATAAGATCCTGCAGCAAACGCTCACAAGGCTTCTCTCATGTCCTCCATGTGGGTGCTTCCCATGTCTTTGTGCTCACTTTTCATCACTGTTCCAAAGTGGTAAAAAGGTGTTCTCTTTGGGATGGCTCAGACAGATGCTCTCCAGGGCCTTGAATTATGTTTGTGAAGAAAATCAAATTTGTGCTGTCTCTGTCTCTCTGCTTGAACTTTTGTGGCTATACTTTCCTTCCACTCAGACAGCAGCACATTCAAGAAAGATTCTTCCTCTCTGCTGCTTTCTTCCCCCCCCCCCCCGGAGTGGAGGGATGTACCTCCTGAGTGCTGGCATTATAGCTGTACCTTACCTAGTTTTTATATTACACTTAGGGTTGAGCCCAGGGCTTCATGCATGCTCGATGAGTACTCTACCAATTGCACCAAGTCCACAGCCCTAAATCTTTAAAAAAAATTGTATACATGATGTGTATAGTACTACATGAGTGTGTATAGGTGTGTGTATATGTATGTGCATATATGTGTTGTATAGATGTGTATACACACATTTCTATTCTATTTGCCACCAACTAAGTCATTGACTCTTCTGTAGGAAGGGGTGATACTTGGAGTGACTGTGTAGGCAGTTTCTCACCTCAAAATATGTATGTTATATAGTGTGTATATCAAGAAGTACCCACCTATACCCTATAAATGCAATGGAAATTCTGATATTGAAAATCACTGGAGTAACTAAAAATTGAACAGTACTGTTATTGGGATTGCGTTTTTGAAAAGGGGTTTAATAAAATTAAGAAAATTTTAATAAAATTATAAGTCTTTATACTTTAGAAATGTCTTTAATTTTATGTGTATGGGTGTTTTGCCTGTGTGTGCCTGGTGCCATTGGAGGTCAGAAGAAAGCATCAGTTCTCCTGGAACGGGGGTTACAGAGCCTGTGAGCCACCTTATGGGTGCTTGGAATTGAACTGTGGTCCCCTGGAAGGGCAGCCAATGCTCCTAACCACTGAGCCCGCTCTCTAGCTCTAAAGTCTTTAGAGGGTATGTAGTTTTGTGTTCTCGGTTTTGTTGTGCACATAGGTATTTTTGGTTTTTGACTTAAGGCTGGACAAACACTCACAGACAGTTCCTCTCTAGCCCAGTTCTAAAAGGCAACTATTGTATCTCCTTCTCCCTTAGATTCCTTTTTTTGAAGATTTCTGTAAAGGCATTAAAGCTGGTGACACCTGCGAAAACCTGGTGGGATATTCTGCGGTGTATCGAGTCTGCTTTGGAATGGCTTGCTTCTTCTTTGTGTTTTGCGTGCTGACCTTAAAGGTCAACAACAGCAAAGGTTGCCGGGCCTACATCCACAACGGGTAAGTCTTTTGTCCTCCCAGGGGTGTTCCAGGACCCCTCTGCTCACCAGCACTAACCGATCTTCTGGAGAACCAAAGATGGGTTGTGTGGCGCTGATAGCCCAAGAGCGATGGTGCTGCTTGTAGTGCCTGCTGCGTGATAAGAAACTGAGTGTGCACAGAGAGTTATTGTTTCTACTGAGGCCGTTTCAGGTCATTTCCACCCTGTCCTGAAGTGCTGTTTTGTACAATCAGAGCCATGCCAAGTGTGCCTAATTATGGGAGAAGGCATTCTGCAGTCACTTCGTCACTACCAAGGCAGCAGCATGACTGGTGTGCTACCGTCTGAGAGGTCTTTTGTCCAGCTTTGAATATCATTTAAATATATTTCCTGTTTTTCTCTTCTCAGCTTCTGGTTCTTTAAGCTTCTGCTGTTGGGGGCCATGTGCTCAGGAGCATTCTTCATTCCAGATCAGGACACCTTCCTGAATGGTACAGATGGGTATTCCGGGCACCTGCTTATTTTGTTTTTACACCTCGTAAAAATTTTCAAAAGTATGGTCCGGTGTATTAAATTGTGAACTACTGGTTCTTTTCTGAGTTAAAGACTGTTGAGGTGGGGGCTGGAGAGATGGCTCAGAGGTTAAGAGCATTGCCTGCTCTTCCAAAGGTCCTGAGTTCAATTCCCAGCAACCACATGGTGGCACACAACCATCTGGGGTTTGGTGCCCTCTTCTGGCTTGCAGGCATACACACAGACGGAATATTGTATACATAATAAATAAATATTTAAAAAAAAGACTGTTGAGGTGTTAGGGTTTTAGTTCAGTGGTAGCGTGCTTGTCTAGCGAGTGCAATACCCTGGCTTTGGCTCCAGCAGTGTATGGGAGTGTTTTAATGCAGCTTTACCTGCTTCTACACCCCATCCCCTGTTCCTCAGTTGGCTAAGGAATTGGAATGATGAATTTATTGGCCTGGAGAGTAAAGGAGG
This sequence comes from Ondatra zibethicus, assembly GCA_004026605.1. Classification (NCBI taxonomy): domain Eukaryota; kingdom Metazoa; phylum Chordata; class Mammalia; order Rodentia; family Cricetidae; genus Ondatra; species Ondatra zibethicus. The sequence continues at coordinate 76,685 of PVIU01006650.1, forward strand.
TCTTTAGTGTTTGCTTGCAAACAGATCATGCCTCTGCCATGAGGGGACCTTCTTCTCTCCAGGTACCACATAGACCTGGCAGCATGAAACAGTCGTTAACTGTGAAAACTGGACAAGGAAGGCATTCTCCAGTCTCTTTCTAAACACAATGTATGTGAACTTATGTAACCTTGAGTTATACTCCTTATTTGTATTTAATATGAAGCCACTAATCAACTGAAACAGAGCCTCTTCCTAGGAAAGGATCAGGTAAGAATGTTATGAAATCTAAATCAAAGTGTATTAAATACTTCAACCCAAATCGATTCACTTTTCTAACGGAGATGGCCGTTCATAGGCACCAGCCATACTTCCTTAGATGCCCTAGATATTAGGGCTCAGCTCTATCTTTAGGGATGTGTCAGTTCATAGGATTTTAAAATGGTGTGTCTAAGTCTTCCTTTTAGCTATAATGCTGTTAACTAGTTTTTATTCTCCACAGAGATAGCTTTCATGTATATTTTAGTATATTGGAGATAGATATCTAGAGTGAGAGGTGACCTAAAGTCCTCAGGCAGCTCTAGCTCAGTCTTTTTATAGACAGTCTACAACCCACATGGCATGGTTCATCTGACATTATAGTCACTTTATAGCAGAGCCCAAAAGACCTGAGCCCTTGTCCCCTCATTTCCATACTGAATACTCAAGACTCACTGCCCAATAAGATTTCAACTCTTGATATTTCGAGCAATATTTCCTTTTGCTTGTGAATTAGGGATCATTGTGGACTTTGCGAACTCCTGCATCTATTGAGACAGCTGTCAGTTCAACATGAGGTTCAGTTTGGGTGCTCCAGGGCCAGACAGATGTCCAAGTCTCAGCCATGCCCTTTATGCGTGAGAGGCTTTGCCATTTGTCTTGTTACTACGCTTTCTGTGGCTGTGATGAAATACCCAACAAAAGCAACTTAAAAGAGAAAGGACTCATTCGAGAGTGTGGTTCAGGATGGGGAGTCAAGGCAGTATCTGAAGTAGTTGGTCACAAGCCGGGGAAGAAAAGGACTCATTTGCCGGGCGGTGGTGGCTCACGCCTTTAATCCCAGTACTCGGGAGGCAGAGGGCAGGCGGATCTTTGTGAGTTCGAGACCAGCCTGGTCTACAGAGCTAGTTCCAGGACAGGCTCCAAAGCCACAGAGAAACCCTGTCTCAAAAAAAAAAAGAAAAGAAAGGAAAAAAAAGAAAAGGACTCATTTGAGAGTGTGGTTCAGGGTGGGGAGTCAGGGCAGTGTCCGAAGTAGCTGGTCACAAGCCTGGGAAGAAAAGGACGCATTCGAGAGTGTGGTTCAGGGTGGGGAGTCAAGGCAGTGTCCGAAGTATCTGGTCACAAGCCGGGGAAGAAAAGCAGCAAATGCCTGCTTCTGTGCTCAGGTCGCTTTTTCTAGTTTACACAGTCCTCTGCCCAAGGAATGGTTCTGACCATTAAGATGGATCCTCCAGCCTCAATTAACATAGATAAACCCCTGCAGGTTGTGTCTAGAGGTCCATTTCTCTAGTGATTCTAGATTCTGTCAGAGACACCATCTTACCAATTCACATCTTTTATCTCCTGTTTAACAAGTGAGTGTGAGATTAGTGCCTACCTTGTATGGTTGTGTGGGAATTAACTGTATTAGAGGTATAATGAACCTGAATCAAAAGTTTATTTTCTTTAGAGTTAAATGCATTCAGTGCTCACCTCCCTGCCCTTTGGGCCATGCTCTTTTACAGCCTGGCGCTATGTGGGAGCTGTGGGGAGCTTCATCTTCATTGGCATTCAGCTCCTCCTGATTGTCGAGTTTGCACATAAATGGAACAAGAATTGGTATGTGCTTTTTGTAGGAAGCTCTCCCTCATAGAGTCAAAGAAACTGCCTCGGCTGGGTTCCAGTCCGTTTGGATCTCTGTTTTCTCTTCTCTGAAACTGTTTTCTGTCCTCTCTGCCTTCCCATCTTGTTGTGCCTTTTGTGACTGGCTGTGTGGCTCATGTGTGGCTGGCTGTGTGGCCCTGTGTGATTGGCTGGCTGTGTGGAACATGTGCATCTGTAACTTGGATATGCTGCATCTAGGCCCCCAGTCTTACAAGGTTAAGAAGCAGAATAAGTCACAAATCCTCTGGAGCATGAGATTCTTCTGTGAAGAATGAGATGAAATCGTTGTCTTCTTTAAAAAAATAGTTGTCTTCACTTTCCAAGACACACAACATCCCTTGTCGGGAAAACTTGCTATCCTGCTGTAGGAAGCTGTCTTGCCTGCGAAATGATAGACTCTTTAGTGCCTTGAAAACAGAGTTCGCATCCCAGGCCATGGGGGAAATGCCTATTAGTAGCTTTCTTTCTTGTTGGGCTACACTGAGGAAGTGGCAACCAGACATGGGTCCTGTCCTTGTACTGAGGCCAAGTTGATGCTGTGATTCAGAACAGTGTGCTCCGTAGCTCTGACTTGGTGTCTGTTTTGGTGTTGTTGGCGATCAACTCTAGGGAGGTGTTCACCACTGAGATAACTTCTTTGCTTTTAAAATAGTTCTCTTTTATACTCAATAAAGCTATTGCTTTATTTATGTCTGTCTCTGCAGCTCAAGCTGGTTGTGAATTCATGATCCTCCTGCCTCTGCCTCCTGAGTACCAGGATCCTAGATGTATATGAACTATGGCTGCTCTCTTATAGATTTTTGTAGGCATCACTTTTTAATACTGAATTTTGACAAAACAACAACAAATAACAGTGCCACGTGAGTGTGCATTTTTTTTTAATGTTGAATAAGACAAAGCACATTGTCTAGACTTTCTCAATCCTTTCTATTTTGAACATAGTCTTCAGCTTGGACATTGTTGTGCTTTTGTTTCTTAAACTTGATGATGAGATGATGGCAGCTGGGGGTGCATCAGTGAGACAGTGCAGTGCCAGCCATTTTGCTACTTAGTGGATAGTAGGTTAGTACAGCCGAGTAGGACCAGACTTCAGATGCCAGGGCTGGAGAGAGGGCTGCTCCTCTGGAGGATCCAAGCTTGGTTCTCAGCACCCATATCAGGCAGTTCATGACTGCCTGTAACTCCAGCTCCAGGGGATTAGACTCCTTCTTCTAGAAGCACACACAGACATTCATGCACACACACACACACACACACACACACACACATGAAAATACATATTAAATGTTTACATCATAGTGATTGGTTACACAGAAGTGCTTCTGGTACATTTTGATATTTTATAAAGTCTTACTTCTTTAATTATGTATTTCAGTTGTACCCTTGTAAGAGTTAGTTATTGCATGCTGTCCACATTTTGAGTCACTTTTAAAATTTAGTGATTTGTACTATCACATCTTCTAGGTCACGTTTTGAGGCAGTAGTATTTTCTTAAAGATCAGCTAAGAGGTTTTATTTGGCCCTCTGTTCTTTGTACAGAAGTACCCATAACCAGTTAGAAATGCATCTTAGCTGACAGTGCTGCACATACCGTCTTTATATTGGACAAAATCAAGGTTTCCTCTAAAGTTCTACAGATCTATCACACGTGCGTGCTTTATGCTGAGACATTAGTGTCTTGGACACCGAGTCCTGACTTGTATGTCACATAGCACGTTCCCCTGGGCACGTTCCCGCTTCTGCCTCTCCTTGAGTGCTTTAACTGATCCGTGGGCCAGTTCTTCCGGGACTGGTTAGTAATGCCAAAGTTTAATGGGCCCTTTGGAAGAGTTTGGTCACTTCGAAAACTTTCTAGAAATTACTCAGTAGAGAGATGGTGGTTCCGCAGGTAAGAGCACTCACTGCTCTGACAAAGACACCCCCACCTTGCGTTCAGTTCCAGTACCCATGCAGGGCAGCTTGCAGCTGCTGGAACCACCTGCACCTCCAGCTTCAGGGAATCCTACATCACATTTAGACTCCTTGGACACCACATACATATGGAATATATTTATACAGTTGTATACTTACACAAAAACAAATCTTAAAAAAAAAAAAGACCTTTGCAGACAACAATGTTGCTTTGAGGCTAGAATGCCAACAAAACCTTTGACAGCACACCTGCAGTTGACTGTCAGTCTAAAATTAATAGTAAGCTGGGGAGCTCACTAAAATTGTTTTCTTTCTTTTAACTTTTATGCCTCCCCTTTTTTCTGTTTTTCTTTGATTTGAATAGACTGGATTCAGGGCTAACCCAGAAAATGTGATTACTGGTTTTAGGAGAACAATTTACTAGATGCCACTGTTTTCTTTTTCTTTTATTTCCTTTATAAATCTATTAAAAGAGAAGATCCCAAAAGCTACAAGGTAGACATGCCATGGATGTGCAAACTAGCTAAACACAGATCTAGTGCCCCCCCCCATTCTGGAATGTCACTTTGAGGAATGTTCAATGGCATCTCCGACACCAATTTCTCTACTATTAAAATGGCATGGTTGGTTGGATTGGATGCTTAATAATTGTGGTTTTGTTTTATGTTTTGCTGCCTAGGTCATATTCACAATTTGAAAGGTCAGCTCTATATTAAACTTGAATTAATGGAAGATACAGGTGCTGGCCAGATGGACCAGTTGGTGGCACTTGCCACCAAGCCTGACGACCTGAGTTTACTCTCCTAAGTCCATGTGTTAGAAGGAGAGAGCTTCCATAAATTACCCTATGACTTCCATACATGTGCCACCTGCCCACATGCCCCTCCATAAACATGTAACTGATGAAATAACAGAGGTCGCTAGCATAGTCAGGTGTTGCTGATGAGAGTTGATGTTAAAAGCATTGGAGATTTTAAATCCCCCTTGTTAGGTTTAGTTTGTTCCTGCCTCTCATTGAGACTAGCCCCTCTTTCTGTTGTGTGCGTAGACTCTGCCAGTCAGCCGTAGGGTACTCTTCTGGTCTCTGTCCCGGGGCTTCTTACTCCGCATGTGGTCAATATCTTTTGGACAGTTGTGCTCCAGACAACGCTTTGATGGGCATGGAAATGGAAAGGTGATTAGTCGCAGTGTTGGGGGATGGCCTCCGGCAGGACGCCAGCGGGAGCACAGGGGAAGCTGGAGCAGCAAGAGTGGCAGCCTCCTCGCTAACCGCGCTGTCCTGTGCTATTTCCTTAGGGCATTCTCAGTGAGTGCGTCTCATTTCCCAGGCACCGTTCTCCATGGTAGCAGTGAGGCAGGGGACAGCCCCAGCCTGCTCTGCAAAGCTGATAGTGTGTTAGTGAAGAGGTAGATCCCCAACACAGAACCGCACAGTTATATAAAGGGCTCATACATGCGAACTACACCATAACGGGTGCAGGAGAGTAGGCTGTCCTTCGGGAGGACCCTGCTCAGACTTAAGCTTGCTGGGCTTGTTTAAGGAACAGAGGGACATCTGTGTCTGAGGCCCAGTGGCGTGGGAAGAGTGGGGAAAATGATATCAGAGATGGCCCTAGGCCAGATCATAGTGCCTTTGAGGGCTAGTATAAAGGCTTTTTAAAAAGTTGTTTTTTACCCGGGGCATTGCACCTGCTAGGCAAGTACTTCACCACTGTGCTGGTTTCTAGACTTACAGCTTTGGTTTACATGAAATGCTGGAAGAGAAGAGTCTGGAAGGGAAAAGCCAAAGATTAGAGAGGACCGAGTGCATGCTAAGGAGACTGGTGTGGGGTGCTCCCACACTGGGGGTAGAGCCAGGTCTGACCAGGGTTCAAGTGCAGGTGGATCCCATGGTGAGGAGAAGATGAGGAGCTGAGGAGAGTGCCTGTGTTTCTTGTGTTCTCTTTCTCCCAACAATAAGGGTATGGTTGCCATTTTGGAGGCTAGAGGGTAGGGAAGTGAACACAGAGTCATCGTGATCTGCCAAGGTTCACATGGTGCCAACTTCCGAGGTGGAAGAACTCAGGAGAGGCTAGGGCCGAGCTCTTAACCTGGGCTACCAATGTAAGGAAATCCCTCACATGCTAACAGCCCAAAGACCAGAGGAGGAGCAAGCAGGGCCCTGCCCCTCCCTCCGGTGCAGTGCTCACCTTTTGGTGTGTACTTCACTTTGTCTCCTTGTCACTCGGTATATTTTGTTGCTCCCTCCCCCATGTCTTATTTTCTTTGGTGTCTTTCTTATGGAGTAACTCTGAGGTCATCAGAGTGCCTGACTTAGTGTCAGGAATGCGATGGTCATTATCTCAGCCTTCCTTCCTATTTTCTCTGTCTCTGGCAAGAGTGGCCTTTCTATTGTGAAAGCATTTTAGCTGTGCTGCTTGAACCCTTTCCAGCTCTGTGGAAGCATTAGGCAAGCTGCTTTCTCTGGAGGTTGTGGGAGTGCGGTGCTGACACCAAGAGCAGCTGAATCATGAGGTGGACGACAGTCACTCATCCAGTCTCCCTTTGCTCTGTCCTCTTTGCTTAGCTTATAAACACCCTCCTCTTCGTTCTGGACAATTTCTATAGAATTCTGTCACCACTAATCTTACTCATACCTTTATTAATATCTATAAAAGCTGCAAAGTAGGTTCTTCTCTTAGTTTCTTTATGGTATATCCCAGTAAACCATCCCTCCCCTCCCCCCTCTCCCCTTCCTTTCCCTTTCCTTGCCTTTCTTTCTTTTGTGTGCATATGTGTGTGCATATTCATGTTTATGGAGTGAACATATGTGTGCATGTACGTGGAAGCCAGAGGACAATGTGAGCTATCATTCTTCAAATGCTGTCTACCTTTTGATCTGGAACTCTCCAAGTAGACTGGACTTGTAGATGTGCAGAGAACACCAGGAATGTAGCTGTCTACACCTCCCCAGTTCTGTGTTACAAGCAGATGTCACCATGCCCAGTTTTTAGATACGGAGCTCGGGGTTTCATGCTTGTAAGACAGGCGCTTTTCCTGATCGGGCCACCTCCCCAGCCCCAGTGCAGCTTTCCTTCCCCTGACTTTAGAGAGTCAAGTGCACATGTGAGCATTGTCTCTATAGGAGTGTGTGCATGTGAGTGCAGGTACCCCTGGAGGCTTCGGGTTCCCAGGAGCTAGAGTTACAGGAAGTGCTGGGAATTGAGTGCAGAACTTCTGCGAGAGCAGCAAGTGCTTTTAACCATTGGGCCATCTCTCCAACCCCTCTTTCCCTGACTTTATTTACTGTAATATTTCCTCATGGTCTTTCAGAGAATGGTCCTGATACAGGCCCTTCTCAGTCCATAGGGAAAAGAACTGGGGCTGGCCAGGCTTCTGGGAGTGGAGCTGTTTGTTTCCCCTCCAGGAGAAGGTGGCCTCAGAGGAGCTGCTGGCAGCACATGGAATGAGAGAGCGTGTCAGCTCCAGGCTCTGCAGTCAGAGAGAGAGCGCTGAAAGCCAGTCCCACTTCATGCCCCAGAGCTGCCGCCACCTTCTCCAGCACTGCTAGCATTCAGCATGGAGAGCGCTAGGGTAACGCTGGAGGATGTTCATTCTAGGTGCTGAACACACTTGGGTCAGGAGAAGAAACTCATGTTTAGAGATGGCTCTAAGCCTAAGTCAACAAGTCTGCATAATTGTGAGAACTTTCGAGCTGGGGTAGAGCATCATCATTGCTGAAGGTGTCTTCTGATCCGTGGTTCCCGTGTCCCTGATGTGGCCTGATCCTGTCAGTCAGTATCTGAGGGATGTTTTTATCTCTGCAGAATGGGAGCCTTCACTGACTTGATCTCTCTCTCTCTTTCTCTCTCTCTCTCTCTTCTACCTCCCCACCACCTTCCCGGAGAAACAGGAATGCAGGCACTGACAGTAATAAGCTGTGGTACGCCTCGCTGTCCCTGGCGACGCTCATCATGTACTCTGTTGCTGTTGGAGGCTTGGTTCTGATGGCAGTGTTTTACACGCAGAGGGATGGCTGCACTGACAACAAGATCCTCCTGGGAGCGCACGGTGGCCTGTGCCTGCTAATCTCCCTGGCAGCCATCTCGCCCTGTGTCCAGAATCGTAAGCATGGGTTTTCTTTTTTTCTGCATGTATTTTTACCTTGTGATTTTGAACACTCACAGTGGTGTTTTTTAAAGCCCAAGTCATTCTTTAACTTCCTGTGGGTGGGCTCAAGTCTTGTCTTCATAGTCTCCAAATAATATTTGGAAGTGTCCAAATAACTTTACTTTGTTACTTTACTTTGTCCAAATTATTTACTTTGTGTCCAGGAAGATCTGAACTTAAGGCAATACATAGGAAGATAGACAGTGCACTATGGGGAATGGGCCTAGTCTGTGTGAAGCAAGAGAGTTATAGATTTGGCTTGTTGTGTCCTGGTGAAATTTGAATGATGGGGCCCAGAAGGAGTTGTTTCTGGATTGTCTTAGGCAGGTGGCTACCAACCAAGGACAACCTGGCTCATGAATCAGGAATAGAAAATCTTACCCGGTTGTTTCTTGTCTCATGACCAGAGTCTACTCAAGTGAAGTCAGCAGAACTGTGTGAGCCTGGCCTTGTTCAGGCTTTTTCAGAGCCACAGAAGAGACAGGTTTGACAGCACATTAGAAAGTGGAGGTATGAAATCAATAAAGTACCTCTCACACCTTAACCTTGTGTGCTGAAGCCATACTGCCTTCAGAGTCTACCCAGTCTGTGTCTCTTGAAGGACTCTTACTCGATAGGTGACTAGTCTACACATGTCGTTCAGATCTATGGATAGGAAAATGAAATATGGGCAATAGCTGTATAGCCCCTTTGAATCCTTTCCATGCTGTGGGTTTGAAAAGCCAGGCATGTTTGCGCATGCCTGTAATCGCAGTACTTAGGAGATGGAAGCGAGATGATCAGAAATTTAAAGCCTGCCTTTACTGCATAGGGGTGTTCGAGGCCAGCCTGGGCTAGTGAGACTTATCTCCTTCAAGGAAAAAGGAAGCAGCTGAGGAGTAGCAAATAATTATAACAAGACTAAGATATTATCTGTACTAAGTTTTCTACTGCATTACAGAAATTGAGGTGATTATTCTCCCAATCCCTGCAACTGATCAGTAAAGAGTTTCCTGAAATAAACTATCAGTAATCTGGCTAAAAGCTCCTTTGGGTTCTGTCTTACCTTCTGAAACATGCAGATCATTTTGAAATATTTTGCTTAACGCATTAGTTCTAAGGATGTCTTATTCCAAAGAGCAATATTGTGAGAGCCTATTACAGTACTTCTATTAATAATTATAATTGAATAACAGTAATTTAAGAAGGAATTTTAACCAGAAGGAAGCCTGAATCCTTTCATGTTAGTAGGTGGTTGGAATTTTCAGCAAGGAGAGGTCATGTGTCACCAGATTCTGTAGTTAGCCTAAATGATTCCAATACTAAATTATAACTTAAATATTGTAACTTTAAAAGTCCCTCTTCTAGTGAATGCCACTTCCCATAGCCTTTATTTTTTAGCCTAGCCTAGGCCTTGTACTTAGTGTGCCCAAGAGTATTTCATTGTTGTTTTGTTTTGTTTTTGTCTTGACAGCTAAGTGATTGTTCTTCATGGATTGTCTAATCCTTGTACACCTGTGCATGTTCTGTGAAACTTGTCTGTCTATCATGCTAAGCCAAACAGTGATGCTGATTCTCTTCTGATCTTGTGATTTATGAACTAATGCTATAAACTTCAGGGGGAGGAGGCCTGAGAGATGGTTCAGTGGGTGACAACATTTCCTGCTAAGTCTGAGAATCCGAATTTAATCCCTGAACCCACAAGGTAGAAGAGAACTGACTCCTTCCTGCAAGTTGTTCTCTGACCTCCACACGTCCACACATGCTATGGCGCTTGTGCACCTGCGTGTCTGTATACATACATACATACAATTAAAAACCTTCACGGGTCTGGGCATTGTGTTGCATAGCTATAGGTTTTGAAGCCTTGATTATGGAGATGTTGGTGTTTTTAAAATAATAGTATATCGGTAGGCATATCCTCACCCAATTTTAATTTTTTTTGTCTGAGACACACACATCATTAGATTCTTCTTTTCGCTGGTAAAGGTGGGTGTACAAGTTTAAGGAGCTTCATCGAAGGGGAAGGGAATCTGTTTAAGATCCAGTGTCTTGCTGCTGGGCCTTCAAGCCTGTCTTCGTCTGTGTCTTGTTCCAGGACAGCCACACTCTGGGCTGTTGCAGTCGGGGCTGATAAGCTGCTATGTCACGTACCTCACTTTCTCAGCACTGACCAGCAAGCCTGAAGAGCAAGGTAAGGAACGTTGTTCAGGAGTGTGTGCCGATGGTACACGTGTCTTCATTTCCCTAGAACCTGAGCTGTCGAGGAGTCTATAAGTCAAGGAAGCAAGATGATCTAGGCTTTTTCTTTTATGAAATAAAGCCATTAACTGCAAAAACGAAATTTCTTCTCTTAAAAAAATTTTTTTCAGTTGTGTGTGTGCATGTGTGCATATGCACATGCATGTGTGAGTGTAGGTGCTCCAGGATATGATTCCCTGAAGCTAAATTTCAGGCCACTGTGAGCCACCTGGCATGGGAACAAGAGTCACAAGGGCCAATAACCACTGAGCCCTCTCTCCAACCCCCCAGCATCTTTTGAGTCTTCCTGCTGTGCAGAAAAGACATGACCAGAGATCAGTAGCTCAGCTTCCCAGATGTGTTTAGGTTCCTCTGCATTCTGTTGTTCTGCTTTGTCAAGAACCACTTTATTTTATTCTGTTGTCTTTTGTTTTGTTTTGCTTCATTTTGTTTCAATTTTTTTTTTAGTTATTAATTTTTGCCATGTCAGGAGGTTATTCTCTGACAGTGAGAGGGGGTGGACAAAGTGTGAAGGTGAGGGAGCCAAAAACCACAGTTTGAACCTGGCTCTGTCACTGGCTGGCAGGAGAGCTCAAAGCCTGTCCTAGCTGACCTTCCTTTACAGAGACAGCACAGAGCAAGGAGCATGACTGTTGGGGCTCTGTTCCATGTGTGGTTTTAAGAGCTCAGTGAAAATGTTCAGATGTGTGCATCACTCAGAACAGTGGCTGACACATAGCAAGTTCTGTGGGGTGTTACCTGTTACTAGCGAAAAGTTGTTACAGTGATTATTTTGAAAGCTTTTAAAGGCAAGTTACATAATCCTGGTGGACCGAGAACTCCCTCTGTAGACCAGGCTGGCCTCAAATCCACAAAAATCCACCTGTCTTGCCTCCCAAGTGTTGGAATCAAGCAAATGTGCCAAAAGTAAGATTTTAACCTACATAAGTAGTATTATATTCTAATATAATATTATGAGCCCCCAGCCAAAATTTTCATATCGATGTTCTAGATCATTATATTTTGTATCTATCACTGTTATCATGTGTAAGTATACATATACACATATATACATATACATACAGATGCATGACTGTGTGAATGTTTAGGTATATTTCATTTTCTATAAATCAAGTAAATTTAGTCTTAATTGGATAGAAAATAGTTGCTAAATTTAGAAAACAAACATAATTATTTAGATACAGGCACTTACCTGTCTTGTTTGTTTTGAGAGAAGGCCTTACTATAAAATCAAGTTGACATGGAACTCACTACATAGCTCAGGCTGGCCTTGAGCTTGCTCTTTTCCTGCCTCAGCCTCTCAAGTGCTGGAATTATAGGCACATGCCACCATGTTCAGCTCGGGTCTTGTCTTCATAGTGATGGTAGGAAGTAGTAATTGGAGGTCTTATAGTAAGTATAGCTTATCCTGAGTTTAATTGTACACAAAAAAAGCTCAATCCTGACTTAGTTTACCCCGGGGTCTTAAAACTTCCTTTTCTGATTGCTTATGTATTGTCTCTGGTTTTAACTTAATGAAGGTTTTGTTCACAGTGGTTTTTTAAATAGCAAATATTTTTCCCAAACAGTAAAACACTTTTTAAATAGTACTACCTGAATATAAATGTTAAACTTTGTTCAGTCCTCCAAAAATCATTTCCCCCACTGGCCTCCAAAATCAAGGGTTTTAAAACCACAGCTGACACGGTTATATTTACTCTTTTGAGGTGAACTCCAGTGATAATTCCCGTTTAGAATATGTGTTTGCAGAATGATTTGTATACTTTTCTGTTTTGGGGTCAAGTTGACAATCAGATCTAGTTGGATATTTATAATTGAAGCTCAGTGTTTTAAAAGAATGCCAATTGCAACTGTGAGGGATATTATAGGAGCATTTATATCCAGATTTATTTCTTTAAACTTTCAGACTACCTCAGGAGGTCCCCAGGTCACAGTCTGAAAGAGGCGGTGTCCCTTGCCAACTGTAGTAACTTGTGTTCTCTGGCTTAGGAGCCCCAGGTTCAGGTGCGCATGCCCTGTCTCTAAGTGGGTTGCTCACGCCAGGAGGCCCGTGCTCTAGCCCTCTCTTCAGAGCCTGTGGGTCCAGTTGAAGAGAAAGCATAATAATATTTTTTTAAATGGATCTGGCTTCACTTTTACTGCTTTCTGCTTAACATAGGAAAAGAGCAAGAGTGCCTGACTCCTGGCGTCACATCCTTGAACACTTACCTGGAACACGGAGCGTGCAGGGTGCTCACATGTGTGCAGATGTGGGAGAGCAGTGTTCTGAACTAGCAAAAGTGCAGTCATGCAGAATCAGAGGGAAGAGTGAAGGTCTCAGTATTGAGAGGAGTCCTGCTAGAGCAATCTGAATCTTCCCAGGTGAATGTTGTAGGGTACAGTAGACCTTCCTAATGTGACGGCTGTGTTTGCTTTGTATTTCAAGTTCAAGATGAACACGGGAAGAACATCACCATATGTGTGCCTGACTTTGGCCAAGACCTGCGTAGAGATGAGAACATGGTGACCTGGCTGGGCACCTTTCTCTTGATTGTGTGCATCGCGTATTCCTGGTGAGTCCTAGGGGTGCTGACGCTCAGCTAACATGGTGACCTGGCTGGGCACCTTTCTCTTGATTGTGTGCATCGCGTATTCCTGGTGAGTCCTAGGGGTGCTGATGCTCAGCTAACATGGTGACCTGGCTGGGCACCTTTCTCTTGATTGTGTGCATCGCGTATTCCTGGTGAGTCCTAGGGGTGCTGATGCTCAGCTAACATGGTGACCTGGCTGGGCACCTTTCTCTTGATTGTGTGCATCGTGTATTCCTGGTGAGTCCTAGGGGTGCTGACGTTCAGCTAACAGGCTTTAATGTTAGGGAAAAGGTTGTTTCAGCCCCTGCCCATAAGAGAAAAATAGCCAAGTGACAGAATGCTGTTGCCGTGTGGCCTCCTACATGAAATTTGTGTACGCTTCACTGCACTATATGGGGCAGGTTAAATAGAAGCAATGCTTTGTTTAAAAGATGATTGAAGATTAGTTGCTGTGGCATCCTTGAAGAGTAAGGGAACACATAGTGAGGAAGACAAAAACATAGTATATGCCAGAATATTCTGGCAAAACTCTGGTCCAAAGGAAATAGCATTTTGTTTTATTATCAGTAGAGAGAAAGCCTGGTTGTCCTATGCCTGGTCCAGTAAAGACAGAAGTGTCCCTCCTCTCCTGTGCTGAGACCATCAGTGCTATGAAGTTGGCCAGGCAACATTTCCCAGGGTCTGTGAGAAACATGTAATGTAGGCAGGGTGTCTCACATGCCTGTGCCAAGGAGCCTCTACTGTAAAAACACTTCAGAGGTTGCTGGAGAGAAAAGTCAAGAACAGAAGTAAGTGGTTGTTTACCTATTCTGGGTATGTACTTCGCTGGTAATGAAGCTTCCTTTCAATGGGAGCCTTTTCAGAGTGAGGTTTTACTTGAGCATGTTTCGTGTTTGGTTTCCGTGTGTAAGAAACTCAGCTTGTCATGGGCACATTATAATTTTCCTCTTGCTGAAACTGAACAATCCTGGTGATGACAGCCTGGGTGAAGAAAATGCCTGAGCACATTGACACACTTTCTCTAGAGGAAGGGGCCAGCAGGGATCTGCACACTGCTCAGAACTGTGACCAGCCAGGAAATGCTTGGTTGTATGCCGTGTAGTTAAAGCAATGGTTCTCTAACCAGCACTGATTCGCAATCTGCCTGTGCTATGTGACAGTCTTTTCCTTCTGACATTTAATGCCATCCCTTGTCTACCTCTGTAGCAGTGCCTGCTACACTGAAACAGAGAGGGCTGAGGCCGGGGAGAGGGTCCACTCAGAAAGGGAAGGCCATGCAAGCGTGAGGACCTAAGCTCGGATTCGCATCTCCAGTGCTCATGAAAAAGCTGAGCCTTGTCCCCCACACTGCCAGCCCGTGCTGGGCATGTGGACAGATGGATCCCGACTTGCTGGCCAGGCAGTCTTATCAGTGAGCTCCAGGTTCAGTGAGGGACCCTGTCTCAAAGAATAAGATCGGAAGACATTGAGGAGGACCCAGTATGTGCTGGTCCCACATGTGCACTCACAGACACATACAAAATTAAACAGAGGGATTTAAATCTTTTTACATTTCCAGTGAGCCCATACCTCATGCAACCACTTTTCCTACTGGCTGTGTGCTGGCTAGTTGTTTGTCAAAGCCAGAGTAATCTGGGGAAAAGAGCTTTAACTGAGAAAATGAGACCCTATCGGGCTGGCCTGTGGGAAAGCCTGGGGTGCATTTTCTTGATTAAGGATTGATGTGGGAGGGCCCTGCCCTCTGGAGGTGATCCCGCCTCTGTACATGCGGTTGTATTAGAAAGTAGGCCGAGCAAACTCTGAGGAGCTAGTCAGCAGCAATCCTCCATGGTCTCTGCTGCAGTTCCTGCCTTGAATTCTGGTCCTGACTTCCCTCAGTGATGGGTTCTGATGTCAGAGTGTAAGATGAAATAAAGTCTTTTCTCCCCAAGTTGCTTTATGTTACAGTGTTTATCACAGCAAGCAGCAGAAAGAAAGCCAGCGTGTGAGGACGTTGGTGAGTAGGGCTGGTGTGGTGGCCAGCGTGTGAGGACGTTGGTGAGTAGGGCTGGTGTAGTGGCCGGCATGTGAGAATGTTGGTGAGCAGGGCTGGTGTGGTGGCCAGTGTGTGAGGACGTTGGTGAGCAGGGCTGGTGTGGTCGCCAGCAGGTTCACACGGACTGTTCCTCCAGAGCTCTTCCATTCAATAACTTGGCAGCTAACAGCTGTAGTAACTCCAGCTCTAGGGGATCTGACATCCTCTTCTGGGCTCTAGGACATTGCACACATATGCTGTACAGAGATACATCAAGCGAAACATTCAGACACATTTAATTAAAAATGAACAAAAATCTCAAGAATATTGGTAGGTCAAGAGAGAAGTAGGTTACTAAGCTGCTTATAGCTCATTCTCTTTTACAAAATATCAAATACAGTTATGTTTATAAACATTCCCAGGAAAAGGGCTTAGAGAGTCTCAGTGGTTAAGAGCACTTGATGCTCTTGCTGAGGATGCAGGTTTAGTTCCCAGCACCACATGACAGCTTACAATCACCTCGGACCCTAATTCCAGTTCAGATGTTCTTTCCACTATGGCCACCAGGCACACGTGGTGCACAGACATACTTGCAGGTAAAACACTCATACTCATAAAATAAATTTTAAAAACAAAACAAATGAAAACACCAAGAAACTCCCAGGAAGAGACAGACAAAATTTGTGGTAGTAGTAGCATTAGAGATAAGTGTTTCCTTTATTTTAGTTTTTTGGTATTTCAGTTTGTGTTTATTTATAGTGAAATAGAATTTCTTTTTATCTGCTTTGATATTATCAGAAGAAATTGTAAGGGTACTTAACAGAATAAAATACTGTATTTTTTGAAGGTTAGTCAGTGTCTAATAAAGCTGGGGTAGGGAAGTGGTTGTTCCTAGGCTAGCCCAGAGGTGTAGCTTTGCTTTGACCATCCATGGAAAGAACAGAGTCCTCCTGGGTACACTGCATAGATTGACAGTCGTTGGGGCGTCTGACAGTATGAAATTTTCACCCACTCACATTTTCCCCCTGCTTCTCAGAGTTGTAAAGACTCACTTTTACAACTGGGTATGTTGGTGTGTGACTGTAATCCCAACTAATATGGGAGGCTGAGACAGGAGGATTACAAGTTTGAGACTAGCCTCAGCAATTTAGCAAAACCCAGTTTTGTTTGTTTTTTTTAAGTCACTTTTAGGACTGGGAGTATGGCTCAGTGGCAGAAACATTTGTATAAGCATAGACATATACATACACCAATAAGATGGATTCAAGTCCATTTCCCATGAGTGCATAATGGCCCCACGACTTAGCATAATAATTCTTAACTCTCAGTCTTTGCAAGGATCTGGGTTTGAAACCCCCACCCATCACTTTTAATTTGGGGCTTAAGTGGAAGTGAATCTGCCTGCCATTCCATGTGTATAAACCCTAGATTTATTCCCTAGCACTGTAGCAACAAGAAAAACCAGAAAGATCACTTTTGAGCAAGAGAGTCTCTTTGAGAATTGAGGTGTCACAGTGGAGGTGGCAGAGGGTACTTTGATGTTCCCCAAAGATGTCAATTTTCAAAGCTGACAGCTGCTATTTATCCTGTTGAAATGCCAGCAGCAAATGTTGGTATTAGTGCTGGTAATTAAACCGCAGAACTATAGGGGCCTGGAATGAAGACAGCGCAGCAGCGCGCAGAGGATGCTTCTGTCACACTCAGCGTGAACACTCTCAGGAGTTGGCTGAGTTTCCTGTAGGTCTGGAGATCAGATGCTTGCTGTAGTCACCCACTGCAGCACCAGGAGTCAGCTTGTAGGATGTTATAAACAAATGGATTACCTTCTCGGTCACAGGGGACTGAACTCAGACTTCACAGGGCCTTGAAGAAAGGACATGCTGCTAGGGGAAGGCACCAGTGCCATTGGAGGTTTTCAATTATTTCCAGAGTTTACACTGATGAAGCATGGGAGTTTGGAGGATGCTCTCAAATGAGGCCACACTGTCTGGATAGAACTGTTATTTGAACATGATTATAGGGATAGTTAAATTCTTGGTGGAATTTATATAGGCTAGAACACTAGGTAGTGTGCAGATTAAAAGAAAAGAAATAAGAATTAAAGAAGTGTTCAATGTAAGACCCAGGATTGTCTGGGGTTACATTTTGGACTTAGAAATTATGGCCCGCTTACCTCGTCTCTGGCCTCCGGGGGATCCTTGTTTCATTGCCAAATACTCCCCTAGGCACTGTGTCTGCCCCAGGTCCTACTGCCAGGGCTATTCCTGAGAATTTGCTCTATGTTGTCTTGTCCAAACCTTGCTTCCTAGGCCATGTTCTCTCTAGAGTCTCTGCCTGATGCCAAGGAGTTACCTCTGTAGAGAATCACCCCAGCCAGGACTCCAGGATGACTGTAACAGAGGAGCGGGCTACTTGTGGTCCTGGCTAGCTTACACCCGAAATAATCACACAGAAACTGTATTAATTAAATTAGTGCCTGGCCCATTATCTCTAGCCTCTTATTGGCTAACTCTCACATCTTGATTCAAGCCATTTCTATTAATCTGTATGTCACCACGAGGTCGTGGCTTACCGGGAAAGATTCAGCATGTCTGACCTGGCAGCTCCATGGTGGCTCTCTGTCTGCCCTTCTTCCCAGCATTCAGTTCTGTCTACTCCACTTACCTAAGTGCTACCTTATCAAAAGGCCAAGGCAGTTTCTTTATTCAACCAATGAAAGCAACACATAGACAGAAGAACTCCTACACCAGATGACTCTCACCATGGCCCGTTTGCCAGGGTTCCCTAAAAGTTTGCTCTGTTAGTCCAGCCTTCCCACCCTCTCCTGAAATGTGTGACAAAGTCTAGCTTCCACTGGACACAACTGGAAAGTCCTTAACGTTGTCCTTGTCTTCAGAAGGAATGCTGTTTTGTTATTTTCAGCTGAAGTTCTCAGCCTGGGGAGGATCCTGGAGTCCTTTGTACTTGTAAAGAATGGGGTATGATCTGCAACTCTGCTTCAACTTTACAAGCCATTGGCTTGAGCCTCCTTTGCTAGATTATGTGGATATATATATATATATATATATGTGTTACTAATATATATGTTATATATATGTTACTATTTTTATTATCACCATGACAAAACACCTGGGAGGAAAGATATATTTTGACTCCTGATTTCCGAATGTTCTGGTTTGCTTTCTATTACTGTTAATAGAATATATGGCCATGCTGCCTAGATAGAGATAGTCATCTGGAAAGAGAGAACCTCAACTGAAAAAGTGTCCCCACCAGATTGGCCTGGGGCAAGCTTGTGGTGCATTTCCTTGATTGATAATGATATGGAAGGGCCCAGCTTACTGTGGGCAGTATCACCCCTGTGCAGGCAAATGAGCAAGCCAAGAACAAGGCAGCAAGCAGCTCCCCTCCATGGCCTCTGCATGTGCTGTTGCATGTGCAGGGTCCTGCCCTGTCTGAGTGTACTATGATGAGGAAGTGTAAGCCGAAATAAACCTTTTCCTCCTGAAGTTGCTTTTGGTTGTGTTGTTTTATCACAGCAATAGAAACTATAACTTAAGACAGTGACCAAATGCATGGAGAAAGGAGTTTATTTTACCTACAGCTTATAATCCACCATAAAGAGAAGGAACTCAAGGAAGGGTCCTGGAGGTAGAAACCAAAACAGAGACCGTGGACTAACGCTACTTACTGACTTGGTCTTCATGACTTGCTCAGCCTACTTGCTTGTACCACCCCAACCCAGTTGCCCAGGATGGTACCACCCACAATGGGCTGGGCCCTCTTATATTAATCAGCTAAGCTTTGAGAACTAATGGCCTTTCCAGTCCAAAGTTCCAAATGCTTCACCACCATCCCTAGAAAAACATGGTCAGGTCTGCCCCAGCAATAGCCCACTCTTTTGGTATACTTTCTGTTATAGTTGCTTGCTATGGATGTGACAGAAACCACCCCAGCGATGGCCTGGGATGGTATTGCTAAGGCTGGTCCTGAGCTGGGTGACCTGCGCAGTTAGACTATTAGGAAGCATTAGTGTTGTAAAGTGGGCCTTAGTTATTCTCATGTTAGTTATGCTTAAGAGAAAAAAATAACCCTTTAGTATTTAAGCCATCTAGGAAAATGCCCACTGAATATAAAAGTGAGGAAGCTAAGACTCTATATTAAGAGCTAAGCAACTCCCTGGTTGTTCACAGTAGCCCAGCACACCATGTGGAAGAAGGTTGGTATGATGTTCTGGTAAAGAAGGTTGACTTAAGCTGAGAAAAATGGCAAACCGCGGAGGAGTGCTATTTCTGTGTGTTCTGGGCCTGCCACTCTGATTTAAGAAGGAAGGAATGGTCGTGGTTTGCTTTTTAATTTCCGAAATCCTGCCACTGCCTCATCAGCTAGCCAGAACTCTTCATGGCTGTGCACCAGGAGCACGGGGTAGCCTTCCCTGGCTCCCACGGAATGCTGGTCTCCTTTGATAGCCATGAATCAGTGATTACAGCACCATGAGAACGTCATAGGCTTGTCGCCCAGAATCTGGGCAGAGGCCTGGGCGTGTCCTCAGCTGGCCTGTCAGTTTCCTAGGGTGAGTAGAGCTCCGGGGTCTCTAATAGTAAAGTCTGGGACCCACGGGACCTCAGATCTCTCTGGCATGAACTGCAGCAGGTACTCGGGAGGCATGCGCACTGTGTGTTGTTCTGACAGCATGGCAGAGTTTGGAGTATTGCGATGGCTTCTCGTGAGGAGGGAAGGAAGACAACATTTTGGTGAATGTGTGAATGATTCCAAGGAACTTGGATTTTTGTGGGTGGGATCCAGAGACACTAAACAAGCTGTGTTATGTTAGCTCTTCTCTCACTGGTGAAAATCCTGTCACTCGGTACTGCTGTCCATCTTTCCGCCCTTGCTCCGCTCCAGGGTAGAGTGGTTGGCAGCTGTGTTCCCATTACTCAAGAGGTTGCAGCAGGAGGATTTCTATAAGCTCCAGGGTAGTATGGACTGCGTAGTGAGTTTCAGACCAGCAAGGGCTGCGTAGTAAGACTGTGCCTCAAAATAAAGAAATAAAATAAAAGGGCTGGGGAGATATTTACCTGAGTTCAGATTCCTAAAACCAGACACAGCGCGTGTCTATAACCCCAGTGCTTCTCCAGTGAGATGGAGAGTGGGGAAGATGGGAGAATTTCTAAAAGCTCAACAAGAAGAGACCTTGTCTCAAAGTGTGATAGGGAAGGACCCAAGATGTCCTATGGCCTTCACATGCACACAGTGACACAGATGGGAAGGGGAGGAAGAGAGAATATTCTAGGCTTTAAGAGCTTGCAAAACCATTGTTTTCATTAATTTTCAAGAAGTTTTTGTTTGTTTTGGTTTTGTTTGTTTGTTGAGCCAGGATTTCTCTGTGTAACAGCCCTGGCTGTGCTGGAACTCACTCTGTAGACCAGGCTGGCCTCAAACTTACAGAGATCTGCCTGCCTCTGCCTCCCAGGGTTAAAGGCGTGCGCCGCCACCGCCTGGCAGTTTTCAAGAGTCGTATGGAAAAGGCTCATACTGCAGCTGCATCTACTCTGCATATAGGAAGACATGGTCCCTAGGGGTGGTCTGGGTGTAAGGAGTTTTAGACGGAGAAGCCAAGCCTTTCCTGGTTTAGTGCTGTCTGAGGGTGAATGAGGTGGCAAAGGTCCTTGAATCAAAAGTTTTGTCTTTCTGAAACTTTTATTCCAAAGAATTTATAAAATGAAGTATTTATTGCAATGCTCCAAAGACTGTTCTTTAGTTTTCAGTTGACAACTTCAGATACTGATGTCACACTAAAATTAAAATTTGGGTTTCCCTACCGAAACTTCCCGCTGTACTAAAGCATACTTGGCATGCAGCAGTCAGAAGTGCACTGGGAAGTTTTTGTCTTCTGAATCAGGATGTAGAGTGGAGGCATGGAGGGTTAGGGTCTGGGTCCCAGAGGACCTCTTTGCTAGGGGTCTATTGCTTCTCTACAGTTCATTGATCTTTGTTCTCCTCAGGCAAGAGACTGAGAGCAAACACACAAGACCCTGCCATCTCCTGGGGTTGGTTTGGCAACAGGAATCTTGATTCCTGCTGTCTCCTAGGAGCCTAGCTTCCTGAGCAGCAGCAGTCACCCTCTGTGTCCTTGTAAGCTTGGTTCTGTGTGAGGCAGGGTAGTTCCATTCTCATGGAATAGCCCCTAGCACTCAGAACAGGGTTTGCCGCATACAGCACTCAGGGCCTTCAGGAATTATCGAAGTAAGCGCATAAAGTCAGGCTAAATGCTGAGTGTCTCAGTTTGCTTAAAGTGCTTCCATGCTCTTATGTGAGGAAAAGTGAACAGTTTTTACCTTTGCAAGTCAATTTTACATATCATTTTACCTCTTCATGTGGAGGGAAGGAGGGGAACATTTGGCGACAGGGTCTACTGTCTGGTCTCAAATTCACTGTGTAGTCAAGGATGACCTTGAATTGAATGCCAGATCTTCAAGCCACTCCCCTCAAGTCTGGGGTTACAGGTCTGTATGATCTCACCCAGTTTATGTGGTACTAGGAACTGAACCCACAAATTCGAGCATGCTATGCAAGCACTCTGCTGAGTTCTATCGCCTGGATTTAAAGGGGAAAAAAAGCAAAAATAAAAATACAGGCCAGCAATTTCTCTAACAAACTTCAAAGGGAAAGTGTCACTCTGCTGCCCTTTGCTTTTCTCTCGCCTCCTCTGGGTCCTCTCATAACTGTGATCTCTAAGTGAGACTCAACACTCGAGAGAGAGAGAGAGAGAGAGAGAGAGAGAGAGAGAGAGAGAGAGAGAGAGAGAGAGAGAGAGAGGGAGGGAGGTGAAATTACAAAGTGATTTTAGCATTTGAGCAAGGAGCAGCAAGAACCCATGGTGAATACCAAGGTAGAAGACCAGAGATATCAGCAAACTTATGTCTGGATGAAATGATCTAATACCATGTACATAAAATGATCATTGTAGAATCAGCCAACAAGCTTAGATAACAAATGGAATATCACAGTAGCTTGTGTCTGGTGCGGGGTTGGTTCCAAGGAGTGCCCTCCTCCCCCAGATACCAAATCAAGTTCCTTACATATAAAATGGTGTAAGTATTATTTTTACGAAAGATCTGCATACATCCTTCATATATTAGGTTGTCTCTAGATGGCATGTCTGATACAGTGTAAATTATGTAAGATATCATTACTTAGGAAGTAAGAGCGAGGGAGGAAGATGTGCTCATGTTCAGCACATCCTTTTCAGACATACCCTTGCCCCCCCCCAGATAACTTTATGCAAAGTTAAACCCACAGATGGAGACACGAGGTGGGGGCAGATGTGCTTGCACGAAGACGCCGGAGCTGTGGGCACAGTAAGCCTCAGCCGAGCAGCGCCCCTCCGTTCCGGATGACAGCTTCTCACTGTGCTTTCGGACTGTTTCTTCCTAGTTTGACATCAACAACAAGGTCGAGCTCAGACGCTCTGCAGAGGCGATATGGAGCTCCTGAACTGGAAGTAAGCTTCTTCCCTCCCTTCCCTTGCTCCAGCCCAGGTCCCATTCGTAGGACAACCTTTATGCACTAGTGTCTTTTTTTTTTTTAATCAATTTTGTCAGGCAGTGGTGGTGTCTACCTTTAATCTCAGCACCCAGGAGGCAGAGAACTCTTGAGTTTTAGTCCAGGCTGCTCTACAGATCAAGGTCCAGGACAGCCGTGGATACACAGAGAAACCCTGTCTCGAAAAACCAATACAAACTAACAAAAACCAACCAAAGAACAAAGAATAAATTTTTTTGGACAGTATATTCTGTCCATGGTTTCCCCTCCCTTGTCTCCTCCCAGAGCCCACCCCCATCCATCCAACTCCATTCTTCTTTCTCCCTCTCCTTAGAAAACAACAGGCCAATTTAAAAGCAAAACAAAACAAAGCAAACGGGAAATACAAGAGGCACAAGAAACACTTAAACACATACTCAGAGAGAGAGACACACACACA
>PVIU01006651.1:0-99476 GCA_004026605.1 Ondatra zibethicus
CACTCTCTGTAGGCTGTGGGAGACTAGACTACAGTCACTCTCTGTAGGCTGTGGGAGGCTAGACTACAGTCACTCTCTGTAGGCTGTGGGAGGCTAGACTACAGTCACTCTCTGTAGGCTGTGGGAGACTAGACTACAGTCACTCTCTGTAGGCTGTGGGAGGCTAGACTACAGTCACTCTCTGTAGGCTGTGGGAGGCTAGACTACAGTCACTCTCTGTAGGCTGTGGGAGGCTAGACTACCGTCACTCTCTGTAGGCTGTGGGCTTTGGAGCCTGTCCTGGAACTTGTTCTGCAGATCAGGTTGGCCTCAAACTCACAGAGATCTTCCTGCCTCTGCCTTCCAAATGCTGGGATTAAAGACATGTGTCACCACTGCCTGGCACGCAGTAACTTTTGAAAAGATATTTTGGCCAAGTTTGATTTATCAAATAAATGTTTTAAGCATTGTTTTCATTTGAGACAGAATCTTGCATATGGGTGCACAGACATTAATGTATGGCTCATGCATGTGGATGAAGAGGCTGGGATGCCAATCATTTTCTCCTTTTGTCTTCCTTGCTGTCTTGAGACAAGGTCTCTTAGTAAACCAGAAATTCACCATTTTACTGAGACGGGACAGTCAGCAAAGTCTCAGTATCACCCTGTTTTGCCTCCTAATGCTGGAATTACAAGCACACACAGCTTATGACTGTTTTTTGTATGTGGGTGCGTGGCATTTGAACCCAGGTCCTCATGCCTGCAGAATAAACAATCTCACTCACTGATCCGTCACTCAGGCTTTTGTTTGGTGGAACTTGTTTGCTAAAAATCTTTGCCTAATACAAAGTCATAAAAGTTTTTTTCTTATGCTTTTTTGGTGGAAGTGGTACCATTTAGGTTCTACATTTACTGAACAAAAATTATTGCTAATTTTTGTATGTGGAGTGAGATGTGTATCATAATTTGCTTTTTTCCCATTTGTTCAAATTGCTTTTTTGAATATTTGTCAAGTCTCAGTTGACTGCACATGTGAGAGTCTATGTCTTGATTCTTGAGTTTGGCTCACTGATTTACTTACCTGTCTTGACAACCATTCTATGTGGTTTGGGTCCTGTAGTCTTACATGCCTCAAGTGTTATTCGCAAAGTTGTTTGGCTATTCTAATTTCCTGGCTTTTATACCAATTTCATAATTAACTTGGCAATGTATTTAAAAATCTTTATAGAAATTTCATTATTATTGAATTGAGTTTGTGGATCATCTTAACAGACATATTTGTCTTAACACATGTATTCTTCCAACCCCGGAGAAAGTTTATCTCTCTACTTATTTACATCTTTATCTTAGCAATGCTTTGTACTTTTCAGGGCATGTATCTTGGGCTTTTGTCATGTCTGTCCCTAAATATTTAGTCATTGAAAGGTTATTAATAATGTTTTACTTTTAATTATTTATATTTATTTAGGGTTTTGAGATGAGACAGGATCTCATTATATAGCCTAGTCTAGTCTCCAACTTTTGGGGGTTCTCTGTCTTACTCTCCTGAGGACTACAATTACAGATGTGCACTGCTATATCTGGCTTTGTTTAACTTTTAAATCACACTTTACAGTAGATTGAGGATTTGTATATAGAGATATATTTGATTTTTTTGAGCTTATATCTAGAAATCTTACTAAATTCACTTATTGGTTATAGAAATTTTTTGGTAGATGTCCCCATTTTTTTTAAGCATAAGCAAGTTACCCGTGAGAAATGCTATTTAAGTTAATGCTTTCCAATCTGATTTTTTTTCTTGCCAACTATTAGAAAATTGTCTTGGCTTTAGAGTCTTAGATAAATATTTTTGCTTTTTCATAGTGATGCAGGATTTCATTTGCTTTCTTCTACAGAACATATTAATAAGTTTCAGATATTGGAATTCACTGTTATGGAAAAAGTGTCAAAATTTAATCATATATACACCTATATATTTCATTAGTGTTTATTTTATGTATTTATTAATATAAGTTATTACATAAAAATGTTAGGGACAAATTACTTGACATATTTAAGACCTCTCCCTCTCTCTATCTCTCTCTGTCTCTCTCTCTCACACACACACACAGACACAAACACACACACTACACTGTAAGAAAATATTACATATTTTCCATATTAGTCTGTTTAAATTTTAGGATGATAAAACCAGTAAAAGACTATTTAGATGTTTTACTTTTTTAGATTGCTAATGAAGTGGAATTGTGTTTATATTTATTGTTTATGTGTTTTTTTATATTTTCTCCAATTTTCTATAATATTCTTTCTGTTGCGGTCATCTTTTTCTCCAGGACAGACAACTATTTTCAGTTTCTAAGTTGTTCATTTTCTGTGCATTTAAAGGTGTGATTGTCTAGAATGTCCTCACCTCTGTATCTCAGTGGCAGCTATGGTCCCACTATGCACATCCAATCTCAACTGCTGTTCCTGGGGAAAAGAGTTCCTAACCCACCTTTACAAATATGACTTCTCCTTACTCTTTTTTTTTAAAGGTCATATAATACATTCTGATCATGTTTTCCCCTCCATCAGCTTCTCCAAGTCCTTCCCACCTCTAACTTCTCTATTCACCCAACTTCATATTCTCTCTCAAAAACTAAAAACGAAAAAAATGCACCCCAGTCCTCTCCAAAATGAAAATCTAAACAAACAAGCCCCAAACCAGGAAGATTAAAACAGTGCCCAAGTGAACACAAATAAACAAACAAAATCCACAGACTTCATTTTGTTCTGACTGACGGCCCCTGGGCATGAGGCCTGCCCTCAGGTGTGATTGAAACTCCATTGGTGAAAACTTATTTTCCCTTTGCAAGTGGTTAGTAACTGCAAATAATTTCTCAGTTAGGGGTGGCATCCATGTCTGGCTTGACTCTTGCTGCTACAGTCTCTGCATCTGGTCCTGCTGTGTTTGGAACACACTACTTCCTAGGTGTAGTCTGCCCCGTCTGGCTCTCACAGGCTTTCTGCCTCCTCTTTTGCATATATTTCTATGCCTTAAGGGAAGGCATTTGAGGGCCTGGAGAGATGGCTCGGAGGTTAAGGGCACTGACTGCTCTTCCAGAGGTCCTGAGTTCAATTCCCAGCAACCACCTGTAATGAGATCTGGTGCCCTCTTCTGGCCTGAAGGCATACATGCAGGAAGAACCCTGTATACACAATAAATAATTCTTTAAGAAAAAAAAAAGGCAAAGGTTTTGATAAAGACACCTCGTTTAGAACGGAGTGGTCCATAGGCCCTCATTGTTTGCGCATTGTTTGGCTGTAGGACTCTGTTAATTCCCAGCCTCTCCCTCTTCTCACCACAGAGGTGCTGTCAAGAAGTTTACAACCCATGCCATTGGATATAGCAATCACTTAGGCTTGAATCCAGTTATTCCATGTGGAAAACTGGGACGACATTTTAAAGTTCTTCCACCCTCTCCCATCTTAGCCTTCCTCTCTGTGACACTAAGACCAGACCCTCTGGGCTGGAAAGATGGCTCAGCGGTAAGCAGCTTGTGTTGCTCTTCCAAAGGACCTGAGCTGCACTCTCATTAGGATGCTCACAACTGTCTATAACTCCAACTCTGGGGTCCAGTGCCTTCTGCTGGCCTCTGTGGGCATCTGTACACATGCACACATACATAGGCATTATTACAAAATGAATCTTAAAAAAAAACACATCAATTTGATGTTCTGGGGGAGATGAAATGGGGCTATGTACATAACAAAGCACAATGCAGGCATTAGTTAGCAATTGGGAGCTTCTGGCTAATGATTAACATAATCTTCTTAGTTTACAGCTGTAAATGGCCTGCCCCTCTGCTGCATTTATTTAATGATATCCTAGGGAGATTTCCCTTGGGACCTCAGTGACCTGACAGTCTGTGGATTTAGTGGTTCATTTATAGAAATGTCTCCAAACAGAAATGTAACAAGAAAGAAGGCTTACAAATCATTTAATTGGTCACGCATTCCCCTTTGCTTCTGCCGTTCTTCTCCACCCAACTCCATAAAGGGCCCAGGTACACATCTTCCTCTTGGCTGCCTTCTGGCTTTACTGCCTGTTACCACAGCCTCCTTAAGCAGTCATTTACCTTCCTATATGGATTTCCATGCCCACTGTGATGGTTGTTAGTCCTGATTGCTAACTTCTCAGGACCTGGAAATACCTAGGAGGCAAGCCCTGTGCATGCCTGTGAGGGAGTTTCTTGACAGGTTATTACTTGAGGTGGGAAGGCCCACCACTATTGCCTGGGCTTGGATTCCGGACTTCGTAGAAACTAGATTAACTGACTGAGAACAAAGGCCAATCATTGTTAGGAACCGCCCTCATTCCAGAACCAGCCCCTCCCCCCATCTTCAGAGACCCAGTACCAGCGGCCGCAAATACACCAGCCTCCGAATACAGCACTCATACCCTCTGAAAGCCCTGCTCCCCACACACACCAAGACCTGGTCTCTCACTCTGTCTTCCATTCACCAAGGCACTCTTCCCGCAAACCTTATTATTGGTGCAGACTTGGTAGGACATCCCGGTGGTGCGTTTGCAATCGTCCCTCAGGGGGTCTAACCCGCACTAGGATCCTATCCCATATCTTCAATCCACCTGCAATCGACTCACCTGGGCTAATCGCTGGGCAGCCAACCTCGGCAGCTGTTTACATTTTCCCTTTGGTCAACGCAAATGCTTCCCTGGACCCGGGGTAGTGACCATTGATCGTCCAGTCCCCCTCTGGTATTCTTGGAGGTGGAGGTGCCCCCAGCCACGGTTTACAAATCTATGGTTGGCCCTCTTCTCCAACTCCTCCTTTGCCCCTTTCCCTTGGGTGAGGCTTTGTTTCTTAGCTCAGCTTTTGCCCTTTGGTTTTATTTGAAAGTTCTGGTACCAGGTAACAGTCTCCTCGGGCTTTTTAGCCCTGGGCCCTGTCCAGTGTAAGGTCGATCTACTGAACAGATTGTGTCTTCCTCGCTCAGTCCTCCAGAGTCCTGGGAACGCCTGGGACTTCAGGCCTTGAACCTTCCCCTCTTCCTCACCCACAGAATGTGTAGTCTCTCCACCTGGCGCCAGACCTGAGGAGGTTCAAATTTATTTGTCTTTGTACTGCAAGCAGTTGAGGGTAACGGAAAAGGATTCCACAGCCCCTGTTTCTTTTTCTCTGCCTCCAGCTCTGACTGTTTTTGTCCGGTCTCCTCTGCCTCCCACACTGTATAAATGTCCTGTTTTAAGTTATGATTGATGGAATTGTAAGTTTATTGCAAAGTGGGAGCCAGAGTTGGACCTAGAAGGAGGGGAGTGGGAGGCAAAGGAGAGGCCAGCTGCAGTGTGGACATGCCTAGCACACACCTGCTCTCCCCTGCCATGCTGGCTTTGAATCAAGCTGCCACCCTGACTCTCCTTAGGTAGGTACGATTTTATTTGTGAATTTGATTCCAAATTCTAGAGTCTGGTTTTCAACGGCTGCCTCCCTCTGGCCTGCTGTTCCCTGCATGTGGGCACCTAGGATCTTATCTGTAGCTCCAGCCTCCTTTCCTTGTCCTCTGCCGTAAGTATCTCTCTGGTTCCCGGAGCCTGCTTCTACATTGTTGGTGTTAGCATCCAAGCAGAGTGCATCACTCCTACGAGCATGGCAGGCAGTATCCTGGCCTGCACTGTGGTCTCTGCGCACATGCATTGCGCACCATACCCCATAACTTTAAAAAGCGGAACTCTCCCTAATCCTTTTTCTTTTTCTTCCACTCTCAGCATCTCTCTGTCTCTGTCTCTGTCTCTGTCTCTCTCTCTTTCATTCTCACACACTCTCTCTCTTCCCCCTGAACTCCCTTTCTCTCCTCCCTACCCCCCACCCACCACTGTCTTCTCTTCCTCCAATAAAACTCCCCAGGTAAGCTGGCCTGTGTCTCTCTCCACCCTGGGGTTCCTCGGACCCAACTCACCCACCAAGGCCTAATCTCGCACCCTATCATAACACTTGGGGCTCCCACGACATGGCCAACTGTCTCTTCTGGCTCTGGCCTGCTACACCCACCCATATGGGTCTCTCTACTAAAGAAGCTTTCTGGTTCCCTTTTCCTCTGTGCTCTCCTGGCTCTCTCTGGCTTCAGCCTGCATTCCCATAGTTCCAGCTCTCAGTTCCCTCTTGGACTTTATAGGAACATACCCTTATGATGTTCTGTTTGGGGACCCTCTCTCTCTTCCTCCACAGACCCAGATTTCATCACAACAGGTTTGCCTCAGTACAAATCAATGGCCAAAATTTGGCAAGCCCTGATTTCCAAATTCCTTCAAATCCCAACAACTGCTGCTGCACAGACAAATGATCCCCAAATATCTTATATCTAAACTTGCTCTGCTCTGCACTGTGGGGGCCAGCCATAATAAGCTAAATATGGGCAGATCATCCAAAGAAAGTTCTTTATTTCCAACCATTATCTCCTGCCAGAGTAGAACTCGGCCCTTGATAAATTTAATAAGAGGCCTGAGTCTCAGTAGTTTACCCTGAAGCAATACCTGGTAGCAGAAAAACCCAACCACTGCCCAGGAGCAGACCATTCAAAGGAAATGCCTAACATTCTAACCACTATAGATAGGATCACCTGCCAGCACACCTCACCAGGACACCCCTAGACAAATGTCAGCCAATCAGGGGTCCTGAACCTCAGAGACCCTGACCTTTGCTACTATAAAAACCCAATTCTAATTGAGCTTGGGGCTCTCCGGTTATTCCAATACATTAGACATGTGGAGAGACCAAGTTCGCAAACTTGATTAAAATAAAGGCTCTTTGTTTTTACATATGGGACTCAGCCTCCTTGTTGGCTTTTGCGGGGACTTCGTGGATTTGGGCATAACAGACTTTCTCTACTTTCCACTCTTCAGACTCTTTTATCTCTACAATTTCTCTGTGTTCTGCTCTCAAAACAAAACAAAAACAGAAACAACAACAAAAAATCTCTTAAAGATTATGCTGTAAACTCTATCTCAGGATTTGTATATTCCTTGAGCATGGTTTAAAATCTTTAAAATTTGTAACAAAATTTGGCTTTAAACTTATAACAAAGACATAATTAAAATCTATATACAGATAATCTTAATTTGCTCCAACATATTATATGTGATTCAATTCTTGTTTAGGATATATTTGTGCTTGTATATGTGTGTAACTTGGATTCACTATAACATAGATCTACTAGGAAAACAGGTTTTTAAAATAGCAACCATGTGGCTATCCTCCATCTTGGCCAATAACCTCATCAAGATGTAAGTAGCCACATAGCTGGTAGCCATTTTTACTAAGGTAAAAGAGTTTATGCCATGTGACTTAACCACCATCTTTAGATGGCCACATAGCATAGAGTAACAACTACAGACCTTCTCAGTCCGAAGGAGCTCTCTGCTTATTACTGTGTCTCTTTTTAGTCTAAGGAAGCAACAACAAGTCTCCAAAGTATTTTGGATTAGTATGGATTTTTGTATGATGATAAAAATTTAAGGTTATATTTGCTATAACATACTATATATGTGGTTCAACCCTGGTTTTGTATTTACTGTATATTATGATAAAAACTTAAGGTTATAAAAGTCTACTCGATTAACAAAAGCTAATTTAAGATAGCTACTTATGTCTTTGTTAACTGTCCAACACCAAGCTGCTGGAAAATTTAGATACATAACAGCATATGTTTGGTAAATAAGGTATGTTTGATCATCAAGACTTAAAAATTCCTAAGGTCTACTCAGGTTCAGAGTAATATTTGTCTAGCTTCTTTGTCTTTGCTTACCCTAAGCTTTAGACATTTGGATAGAATAAGCTATACCAACAAAACGAAACAAAACAAAAAAAAATAAAAATAAAAAAACCGTGCAAGATTTTATAATGGTATACTATTAAAAAATCAGTAAACTTGCTAGTCTCCCCATGGACTGTATCTAGATTAAAAGTTTTATTTTGATATGAAAATAGCTTCAATTCAAAAATTGTTATTTTTAAAGCTTGAACTTAACAGGGATAAGGCTAAAAAATCCTAATCTTTTGAAAACTGCTAACATTTAAACTGTTAAGGACAGTTAATATATGCAAGTTAATGGCTAGTTACTATATAAATGATCAAATTCTTAACGTATTCAGACATATACTTGTAGCCATGCTAAGTGCGAATGTAACAATTACAGGGAAGGAGATTTATTTAGCCTCCTGTATGTAACTAGAAACATTTGTTACTTTTAGATGAACTTAATAGAGAGACGGTTCTCAAACTCTTCAGAAATCTGCCGAATATGGCATTTAAAATGTTTAATTTTTAAAAAGGGAGGGGCTCTTTCCACAACAGACATGCCAGCTCGTTGCAACACTCCTAATCTCCTCCAAAGAAGATGATGGGACACAGAAGAAGCTCACCTGGAGCTTGCTTTAAATATGGCAAGGCCGGCCACTGGGTGAAAAAAATGCTCTTTACTTCAACCAGTGCCAGGACCTTGTCCAAACTGTGGACAAGCAGGATACTGGGGAGTCAATCGTTCCACTTTGCCTAGGCAAGGTAGGGCTGTCGCTCAAATTCCTACCCCGCAGGACAAGTCTGAGTCTGGCGGCTGCAGACTGATACTGCCCTGCGAACTCTGCCCTCAAGGACCATGGAGGACCTCAGTGTAGCCAGTGAGCCTCTGCCAGTTTTAATCGATTCAGAAGCTACATGGTCTGTACTTTCCTCTTACTCAGGTGAAATTTATCCTTCTCAGCTCTCTGATGACGTCGATAACTAGACTTGTAGTTATAGCTTTGCCAGATTAATAGCAGCAGCCAAGGTTTCAGCTGCCTTCTCAGTTCTTGTCACATGTAAACTGCGGGCCTTAGGCCTCCTTACCTAGAGCTATTACTAGATCTAGACACAGCCTACCTTGCTACCAGACTTTAAAAAGAGAGGAAGTCATAAAATAGTTTTCAATGTAACTTTTTACTCTTCTATTATTCAAAGGAACTCACATTACAATGGCTTCTGTCAGTAGTCAATCACTTGTGGCAAACGATTGGATAGAAAAAAGTGTAAATTT
Organism: Ondatra zibethicus; assembly: GCA_004026605.1. Taxonomy (NCBI): domain Eukaryota; kingdom Metazoa; phylum Chordata; class Mammalia; order Rodentia; family Cricetidae; genus Ondatra; species Ondatra zibethicus. The sequence goes on from PVIU01006651.1 coordinate 9,049, forward strand.
TATGTAAGGTCTGAGGATACAAAAGCTTAAGTTGTGAGGGTTGAGGAAAATGTTTAAGATATATAAATAAAAGTTATAAAGGTCTAAGAAGACATCTTAAAGTGTATAAGTGCAATTTGTAAAGATATAAGAAAGTGATTTAAGATATATATATAAATGAAAAATATTTAAAATTCTTTTCTCTCTCTACATTATTGTTATATTAAAACTTCAAAAGAATTTTGATATTAACCAATGGGGTTTTAATAAGTTATTAGTCTAGTTCTGGCCAATACTGATTATTATTATCATAGTTACAAGCTCAAGATTATAAATTTAGTTGTCTTCTAAGTATAGACTTAAAAGTACTTCTCGTTCTTCTAAAAACATCTACCTCATCTTATGCACCCAGTGTTAGGATCTGCTGTTGCCTGTCCCGGTAAGCGACAAGCTCCACCCACTCCCCTCCTTCCTCAGAGACAAGTCCCTCCTCCTCCAGCCTGTGCTTTCTCTTCCTGTCCCTCTTCTGAGGAGGTGGCTGCTGCCTCTCTATCTCTCCCCCACCTCTTTCTCCCCTCCCTCCATCTCTCTCTTCTTACCCTCCCTTCCCCCATCTCTCTCTCCTCTCTCTCTCTCCCTCTCCCCCTTCCCTTCCATAATCCACTAAATAAACCTTATACCCAAACTCTCTCTGCATGGCATATCTGTCTGTCTTTTACCCTTGGCAGACTCCCACCCACCAAGGGGACCACGGAGGCACCCTGTGGTCTCCCACACACTGCTGTCCTGCTAGCGACACCCACCACTTTAAAAAATAACACCCAGTCTTCTGGATAGAGGGAAGAGTATTCATGCTTTTAAGTTTTGGGTTCCCAACCTTCTACTATGACTCAGCAGCACGAATCTACTGCCATTTCTACTATGTGGATTTCAGTACTGATTACAAACAATGGTAATGCTAACAAATCTAAAATGTCTCTTTCTGTAAACAAAACATTCTTGTAAACTTCAGGGAATTGGCTTGAATCTACCTCTCAAAGGTCAAATGGACACCAGATAAGTATAGTCAATCAACAACCTGTTCCCCATCTGCCAATTCTGCCTATTCCTGAGGGTGGGATCTCTCTCTCTCTCTCTCTCCTGGTCTTGGGACTCCCTATCTCCAACTACTGGGACCATGGGCCTTAAAGTTTCAAATGTACAAAGTGTACAGCCTGGATAAAAAATTTCTCTTAAGCTTTTTAACTTTACTTTCTCTGCCTGGTCTATGAGCAGCAACAGGTTTCATATCAACTGCAGACCGCCCCAGCACCAGCTCTAGGTTTTCCCTCAAAATCTGTATCCTGGACAGCTTCAAAGTGGCCAGCCCCAGGTGATGCAGCCTCAGAGCTGCCGCCTGCGCACTCCTAGCTCCAGAAGGCCCCACAGAGCCTGTTCTCCCAGGACAGAAAGCTGGAAAGCTTTTTCGGGTCCCCAAAGATATCAACACCCCCAGAGAGCAGTAAGTAGTTTAGAGAGCACGGCGCCCCCAATTTCTGCCTCCCCAGCTATCTCTTCTTATTTTCTCATCTTTTATAATAAGCAAAAGGGAGGAATATTAGGAACTACCCAGCAACTCTGTGCCGGCAACTACGTCATCACCAGTTACCAAATTCAACATGCATACCCTTGAGAGTCCCCCCATCATGGCCCACTCTCTCCTTCTGTCTCTCTCCCTCTGTCTTTCCCCACCTGCCTTGTTCCTGCTTAGAAACAGCCTTTCACTCCCCCATAAATCTCTTGTGCGATCTGTTGAGTACTGTGATTTCTACAGCATTCCTTGTCCATGATCCACCAAGATTCTCTTGCTACAAAACCCTAACAACTACTTGCTGCTTTCTGACTGTATATTCAAAATGACTAATGTGACTAGCTGTCTTTACTTTCTGACTGTGTTGTACAATGTGACTAGCTGTCTCTACTTTCTGGCTGTATATACAACATGACCAATGTGACTAGCTGTCTCTACTTTCTGGCTGTATATACAACGTGACTAATGTGACTAGCTGTCTCTACTTTCTGACTGTGTTGTACAATGTGACCAATGTGACTAGCTGTCTCTACTTTCTGGCTGTATATACAATGTGACTAATGTGACTGGCTGTCTCTACTTTCTGACTGTATATACAACGTGACTAATGTGACTGGCTGTCTCTACATTCTGATTGTATATACAACGTGACTAATGTGAATAACTGTCTCAGTCTCCTGCCACCATGAATTCTCTATCACAATGGTCTGAACCACCCACCAAAATAAACCCCTTTTCTTTTCTTAGATTTCTGTCAGGTTATCTTATCATAGCATCAGGAAAAAAGATTAGTCTAACAGTATTAAATTCTTTTTTGTACAGTAGTCTAGCATTAACACTTGGAAGGCTACAACAGAAGAGGCTGAAAAGGCAACTATAAAACATGTTAAGTCTGATTGGCTCAAGTCAGTCAGCATCCTAACACAGAGAGAGAAGGGGTTCCCAAGCCACCATCCCTAACTGAGGAGCTATGCAAAGTTGATAGCTCCTGGGGAAGAGAGTTAGTTTTCTTTAAGGGTGTGGTCCCTGGAAGATTGACCACACTCCATAGATGGTTCTACACCTAGGAGAAGATGGACTCAATGGAATATTTTTCTAAAAATTAAAAAAAGCTCAAGGAGTTGGAAGGGATAAGGGTGGGTCTTTGAGAGTAGGAGTGAGGTTGAATACCATCAAAATACACTGTGTATAATTTTAAAATAAGTAATAAAATATTTGCAAAGTATCAGCATCCTGACTGACCTTTAAAGGCTCATCTGTCTAATCCTAAGAAGTGAAAGAAAATAAAGCCAATTCCCCACAAGCAGAGATGTCACTAGCTTTTAATGAGTATAATTGTTTGGTTTCTTGTAAGATAACTGCAGCTGAAGGAGCAGACATGTATGATGTGAAAGTGTTGTGACCCACCAAGTGTCATACAGAAACTTCATTTAGAGCCACACACTTCTGTTCTAAAACCCTTTTGGGAATTGTAAAATTAAGCATGACTACCAATTTGGTAATTGACTTCCAAGCAAAAATGTAAGGGCAAGGGAGCCTTATAACTATTTGAAAACATAACTGGAACTGGTCCTGGTTGACTAAGAATGGAGAATTACTTGGGATTACTGTTAAACAAAATGTGGCCTATGTAGTTCATTGTGGAGATCCAGGTCTAAAAATAATCATTACCTCTTCAGAACTAAGCGAGCTCCTCTTACTAACAAAAAGCACCCAAGCCCTCCTTCCTCTCCTTCTTTCGGGATTTCCCTTTAAAACAACTGGGCTGTGGCTGAGGTCTCTGGAGAAAAGAGATTCTCAGGGAATTGCAAAGTGACTCCATTTACATGGAAAAGGACTCTCACAAGGTCTTGACTCTTAAAAAGAGCAAATAAGTAACAAGTGGGGGGTGCTAACCCCTGAACATACTTTCTTTCCAGCCATTTAATTTCACAAACCACGAGAAAGCTGTTGATGACAAATAATTTACATAGAAATTTGGTCAACATGGACACAGCAGTTTCAAAAAAACCTGTAACTGCAAGTAGTAAAGAATCTCGTGTCTCCTGGGAACGAAGCAACAAGATGAAAATGCTATGGGATTATTTTAACTCCAGTGTTTTAATACACATTTTATCCCTCAAGTCAAATTCTTTCACTGTAACGACACAGTATCTCATAAAAAAGTAACAGCTTTACACATAGAGGGGACATATCTGACCCTGAGTTTTATAAGGGATGATTGTGATTTAGGGTTTGCAATGTTGGAAATTGTTTTCTAGAGGAAAAAAAAAAGCACTGAAGTTGGTTGCCTTGACAACATGGAAGGTTTTGTCAAGAAATCCATGGCAATGCAGGACCTCTGTTATGTCAACATGGCAAACGATTTACCAAATTAGGTTAAAAGAAAACTAATTCCATGGCAAGGCAGTGTTACCTGACTTGTGAAATATTAGTTCTCAGTTTTTATTATGAGCCTCGTTAGACAAGATGGGAACTCTGGGCGGCCAAGGCAGGAAGGAGAAGGGGAGTGAAATGGGTTTTAGCCCAGCCTGTCCCTTCTCCGCACACTGTGCATCTATGAGGGGCCCAGGGCCTTCCACCCTTTCTCTGAATGTTGATTGTGTTGAGAAAAAGACGTCTTGCCCTGATTCTGTTGGTTTTTTCCCACAGTCTCCCTTTCAAAGCTTCTCCCCAAGGAATATCACTTATGCCTATTGCATATTCGTAAATAATGAGCATAAATAAGGATTACTGCTCCAAAGCTGGTTTTGAGTCACATAGGAAAAAGCTTGTTAAGATCCAATCCAATTACTGTGGCATGGCCAAGGACAGATTTATCTGCGAAACACCAAGCTTCAGATGGAAAGCCTGTTGTGGAAAAGACAGGTTATTGAAACAGCTTGCTTCCTTCCTCAGCAAGTGCCTCTTTGTAACACTGTTCAAAGTCCACAGCTCTGATTCTCTGCTCTAATAAATCACCATAAAGCAATTTTGAATGAGATTTTCCTGTCATAAAATGATATATATTTTTTAAAAAGGTAAGTCAGAGTTATGCTCTTCTTTGGCTTAACGTGCTGTATGGGTTTTGTTCCCAACATAGCTTCATGATGTGATTCATCTGATATAGTCAGAGATGGTCCTCAGGGAAGGAGGTGTCCTGTGTAACTGGGCTGTCCTTTGCTTTCTTAGCTCTTGGCTTTGAAACTGCAGAAATGAGTTGGGACCAGAGGGGGTAGGTAACAGGAGTCAAAGAACTGAATCTATAGTAACTGAGTTACTTAGTAACTTAGTTACTTAGGCAAGCTTCCGTAAGTTCAGATAGCATCCATCTCTAGTCAGTGACAGCTCCAAGGCAGCAAAGAAGATGATGGTCATGAAGCCTAAGAGCAAAGAAGGGTTTCAGTTCAAGCATCACGTGTGTCCTTCCTCCTGGGTCATAGCTAGGGTGCCCGATGGATGAGTCCACGCTTTCCCTCCAAGGCTAACGCTACTTGTTGGCTTGCTCATCTGATGGTGGCACCAACGGCTCCTCAAGCCTCTGACCACAGAGGGAGCCCGTGGATGAGTAGGAACATTGGTGGACGTCCCTTGCAGTGATGGTGAATACACAGTATCAGTGCTGACTCACGGACTCTATGGCGAGTGGAAAAGCAGGTGTATTATTGTTCAAGCTCGTCATAGGCAGCTTTGGTTCACTCCTGCTGGTTAAATTTAGTGTGCGCTCATGGTAAGAATTGGGGCTTGATTTGAAGAAGTGTTGACTGTGACAATCACTTTGGTCTAAGCAGTGGTTACACCCTTTAGACCAGTTGTATGTTGACTACAGAATGTCATAATTCAATTTCTCCCTACGAAATCCCAGTTCCTTATGGACTATTCATTGCCATGAAACAGGACTGTTTTATTCATTGATAACCTGACTGTTAGTGTAAATGGTCCATGAGATTCAGTCGCTTTCTACAAACATGGCATTTTTTTCTCAACCAACTTCTTCAGGGCTGTCTTTCTGCATCATCCTGTCCCTAGGTCACCATACTCAATCTGCAAACCTCTTATTGGGATTTTCTTCATTAAGCTTTCTTTCTTGAGACATAGAGGCAGTTATAATATTGAGGGCTTTGTCACCAAAATTATCCTATAAATTTCTCTCCAGTTAAAATTTACTGCTGGGATTATAAGAATCCTCCTGTAGGTCTGCAATTTTCTCTTATACCATTATCTAATCTATTTCAAGATATTACCATCAACTCGGTCTTTCTAATGTCTTTTTGTTTTTGAGATTACACTATAAACAACTTTCTCTCTTCCCTTTTCTACATCTGAAACCTCTCATATACTCCTCCTTGCACTTTTAAAGTTATGGCCTCTTTTTCCTTGCTATTACATGCATACATATACATACATGTTCCTAAATATAGCCGGCTCCATCTGTATAGCATTACTTGTATGCATGTTTTCAGGGCTGACCATTTGGTATGAGATAACCAACTGCTGTGCTCTTTCCTGGAGAAGACTATTTTTCCTATTGTTAGCATTCCTTAGTTACCCATAGTTCTTTGTGGGGGGCTGACATCTCTTGAGGATTTTCCTTGTCCACTTTGGCATGTCTATATTGTCATTCTACTTCAGCTCATGTTTGGGCAATCATGCTAGTGAGACTTCATGGGTTTAGATTCTGGCATATGTCTTTATACCCAAAGATAAATCTAGCTCACCACTCATCAAAGAAACCTTTCTTTGCAACAGATGGAGACCACTACAGAAAGCCACAATCAATCAAAATGAAGAGTGTGGAGTCCAGTCAACTCACTTTAAACCTTCCTACCTCCATTGCCACCATACCAGAATGCAAATTCTCTAAGGTCAGAGAAGTTGTGTCTCACTCATTCCTATACTCTCAGGGGGAAGCCGTTTGGACCTGCCCCCATTTCAAAACCAGATGTGCCCCCGGCCCGCCTCCAGCAAATGGCACACAGGAGGTTCTCAGTAAATGCTTGCTGTTTGATAAAGTGGCATTATTGGAAATCAACTGGGCATTCCTTACTTACTATGTTCTTTTAGACAAAGATGCCTGATGTCATCTTATATACAAATACAGCCCCGTAGATGCTCCCTAGTCTTTCAAGCCTTTTCTCACACTTAGAGGGCCCAGTATCGAAACCTAGCTATATTTGCTTAGAAAAAATGCTTTTCAGCTACAACTTTATATTAAAGTAGTCTAATACAAAAACCCCATCCTAAAAGTAAAATATTGGTGTTTTACTTTTCTTTTCCTTCCTTCTTTTCCCTTCCTTTTTCTTCCTTCCTTCCTTCTTTCCTTTCTTCCTCCTTTTTCTCCTCTTTCACTTATTTATTTATTTTTTACAACTAGCTTGCTAAGACCATAAATCTCAGGTTATCTTCTCAGTGCCAAGTAGAAAATGGCTTCTAACCCATGCAGACTCCTTTTTGAGGGTCAGGAACCTTTTCTAAATGTGTCTGGGCACCACAATAGCTGTCAAGAAGCACTTGAATTGGCTTTGCCTTGGTCTATAACCACCAGCTTACAACTTAGTAGAAAAGGAACGGAGCCTGGACCCAGAGCCTGGTTTTCTGTAGGAGACCTTGTTCCTGCTAACTGCCCACAGACACATTCTCCATTTTATGTTTCCCCCCATTTCCCCTCTTTTTTCCCCTTTCCTAACTTCAATTCTTTTAGTCCTATCTTTTTTTTTTTCAGTTTCTTTTTTGTTTGTTTGTTTTTGTTTTTGTTTTTCGAGACAGGGTTTCTCTGAAGCTTTGGAGCCTGTCCTGCAATTAGCTCTTGTAGACCAGGCTGGCCTCGACTCACAGAGATCCGCCTGCCTCTGCCTCCCGAGTGCTGGGATTAAAGGCATGCGCCACCACCACCCGGCTAGTCCTATCTTTTTTATTTTCCCTTTTTAATGCAGGGAAGGTTCTTGCTTTTCTCATCATGGTTTACCCTGAAGATCAATGAGAAATACTAAACATTAACTACAACCAATTAAAAGGCAGAGTTGTCAGACCCAGTTCCAATGGATATATCTACAAAACACGCCCACACTCAGGGATCAGTGAACATTGCAGAAGATGGGCTGGAAAGATTCTAAGAGGCAGAGGATCAAGGAGTTTGCTGTGAGATAAATGTCTCCTAGTAAAATGAAAAGCTATGCATGTAGATTCTCACCAACATGACCATGCAAAGGTGAAATGAACAAGTTGATTCCAATAGACATGCCAAACTGGATTGGAAAGGTCCTTGGGGACTCAACCCTGCAGAAAGAACTACAGGCAACTGAGTAAAGCTAAGAGGCAGGTCCTCCCCAGCAAGAGTGCACCAATTGGTTGTCCAGTGCCAAATGGTCAGCCCTGAATATATATATATATATATATATGTATGTATGTATGTATGTATGTATATATAAATGTACCGTTATATGGACTCAATCTGTTGCTTCCTTATAATGTTATACATACATACATGTATACATACATATATGTATATACATATAAATGTACATGTAACAATTAATGAAAAGTCTATAAATTTAAAAAGAATAGGGAGGGGTATATGGGAGAGTTTAGAAGGTGAAAGGAAAGGCAAAATGTTATAATTAAAATAAAATTTCAATAATAACAAGCAAAAATATTACGCCTTTGTGCTTGCTGTTTTTATAAACAATATCAGCCCCTCTTCTTGCTTAACATTTTGTCTCATATAATTTGATGCACTGTGAACACAACTCCATGTATACCTATTTTGTTGTTCTTTTCAATATTTAAAACACATTTCTTTCTTTACTTTTAAGGTAAGTGAATTCTTCACTTTTTATGAAATAGGTTTTAACTCAGAAGAAACATTAATGATATGTTTTTCCTATCTCTGCCTTTAACATACTGAGAAACTGAGGCACAGCTCAGGGAGTTTAAGTATTAGAAGCAGAATAACAAGCTGGAGTTCTGAGCCCTGAACCAATACTCAGTCCTTTATCATATTTTCCCCATGACTTTACTGGGAAATTGAGCTTAGGGCCCAATTTCACATGTGCTAGGCAAGCCGTCCACCTCTGAGCTACATGTCCTGCCCATGTTTTAATTTTTAGTTTGACACAGCGTCTCGTTAAGCGGCTGAAGCAGGCCTTGCACTTTTGATATTCCTGCTTCAGCCATCTGAGTAGCTGCTTTGGTAGGTCCTGCCATCAGGCCCGGCTTCAGCTGTTGTCCGAACTATTCTTTCTTAACTAGTGATATTCCTTAGTGATCTAAGGATATTTATCATTCTTTGGGTATTATAAGATGGAAGAGAAAATCCCCCCTCTCTTTTGAGGAAGGTCGTCATAACAAAGTTCTTGGTGCTGCAGATAATCTTGTTCTGCCTGTGTTTCATTTTTCAGCCATAGCAAGCTCCAGGAGAATAAAACAGGAACACCTCACTTCCCCAATTCTTTTTTTATTAATTAATTAGTTAATTTTTTGAAACAGTGTTTCTCTGTGTAGTTCTGGCTATCCTGGAACTTGCTTTGTAGACCAGGCTGGCCTTGAACTCACTGAGATCTGCCCACCTCCCACCTCTGCCTCCTGAGCGCTGGGATTAAAGGCGTGTGCCACCATGCCTGGCATTTCGTCACTTCTTAATTAGTGAGAAGGGGGAAATCCTAGTACTGGATTGTTTATCCTCTTTCCACTTCCTGCCTTTTTATTTCTACATGTTTTAAATTCTGCTATCCCATGCCTTTCACACGGGCAGGCTGTGCTCTGTCGATGACTGCTTTATTAGACTAACTGGTGAACACTTCTGTGTGAAATAACCAGGCCTGGAAAGACTGGACTGTAGGTGAAATATCTATGTGAAAGACTAGAGAAAAGGAATTGCCTGATGATACTCTGAAGAAATCTAGGAGACTTGGAGGGGGCTGGCTTGTGAGAAAATCATTTCCTTTGGAACAATAAATTTGTCTGTATTTTAATGATATTGTACTATCATATTGATATGTGTACAGTGGGGTTGGAGACCATTAATTCAGGTACAGCATTTGAAGGGGTCCTTCTTGGGCTGAGTGTGGTGACTCATGCCTGTAATTCTAACATCATAATCCTAAACTTGAGGTCATCCTGACCTACATAACAAGATTCTGTCTCAAAGAATTGAGGGCTGGACTTTGTAGTTTCAGGGTAGGTCACCTTGCCTACTGTGTATAAGGCCCCAGGTTTGACCCTTCATATTGTAAAATAATAACAATAATAGTAATAATAATAAAATAAAAATAAAAGTTTTTTTCTAGTCTTTTCAAAGGAAAAGAATCAGTCAAAATTTTCATATGAAGACAAGACATTAGAATAATATATCCTTATAACTACAAGACAAAGATCTTTAACTAGTGCAGTGGTTCACAACCTGTGGGATGCGACTCCTTTGTGGGTGAACAAGTCTTTAACAGGAGTCACCTAAGACCATCAGAAAACACAGATATTTACATAATAATTTATAGCAGTAGCAAAACTACAGTCATGAAGTAGCAACAAAAATAATTTTATGATTGGGAGTCATTACAACATGAGGAACTGTATTAAAAGCATTAGGAAGCATTAGGAAGGTTGAGAACCACTGAACAAGAGAAAGATTTAAATATAAAAATAATTTAAAATTCAATTAAAAAGTGATGTTTTAGGAAAATATTTATTTGCACCTGTGTATGTGTGCATGCCTGCACACATTCTAATTTGATTCCCTCATGCTTCTGTCATCATTGGAAGCCTGAGTCCCTCACAGCCTGTGTTTCAAAGAAAAAAACAGGACACATAATGTATAAGAGAATCTTATACATTTATGCCCTTGGTCTTTATTAAATTAATAATAGATATTCTTTTTTATCTTTTTGGTTTTTCGGGACAGGGTTTCATTGTAGCTATCAAGCCTGTACTGGAACTAGCTCTGATAGACCAGGCTGGCCTCGAACTCACAGAGATCCGCCTGCCTCTGCCTCCCAAGTGCTGGGATTAAAGGCCTGCACCACCACTGCCCGGTTAATAATAGATACTCTTAAGGGTAAATATTTGTCTGGTTGTAGATTTCAGTAGCAAAGCTAATACAGAGCTAAGTGACTATTCCCATGACTAGAATAATAATAGACAATGACAGTTTCCCTGAAAAGTGACAGTAGTTTTCAGTGAAAGAAACAGCTAAATTAATATATAGATAAGCTTAGTAATAAAAAAACTGAATATTTGTTCAGTAGTCATTTATTTAGTCAGTGGTTACTTATTCAGAAATAGTTTATGACAACCTCCATCAAATCCTTCTCAACTTCCCAGTTCTGGTCCCGAGAGTCTGGGGTGCCCAGTTGTTAAGTTATACCATCTATATTTGCATGAAGAACAGAGGAGAAGGAGGTACCCAGTTTACTCCATGGTTATAGTTCTTCTTTTATATTCCTTTTACTAGGATAGTTTTCCTAGATTATGCTTTTGGCAGCCAGCTTGCTTTAGGTTCTCTTTCCTAGTTCCCTCTGGAGCACAGTATAGTCTCATATTCTTTCCCATTCTTCTCCACCTATGCAGACAGTGTGGGGTTGCTTTGTCTTTCCTGTTGCTAAACCTTCCTGGCACAAGGTAGATTCTTACCATATAATATGTTGAGCGAATGCATGAGTTGGGCATCACTGGGTCCCTCCTGGAATGACTACACAGACATGATTTACTGGTAGTGTGATCTCAAACCTGCCTAGAAGAAGGACTATATGTATGTATGGAAATTTCAGACATAAAAAGAATTTACTGGCCAGAAAATAATGTTTCTATTGTAGACACACTGTTCTACAGTATTGATTGTAGATGACTATACAATTATTTGACTGACTAGTGTTTCATTTAAAGACACGAAGGAACAAACCCATGTGACTAGACCCAACTATCAACCAGAATGAGCTGTACGGCACCTGTGTTTTCTGTCTCATACTTTACAGAAAACATGTAGGCACGGTCATGGATTCACACTGCAATACTATTTTAACTGAAATATCAATTGCAGTTATGGAGGTATCTGTGCGTTAAGGCAATATAACTAATAAAACCCCTCAATTTAATGGAAAAGTTAATGCTTCTATCAAGTTGAAGTATTAAAGAAGTAATATCTTTGTGTTGTTTAGTAGGTTACTTATTGTTTCCTGATTGTGACAACAGACACCAACCAACCAACCAGACAGACCATTTTTGTGAATGGCACAGTGGAGGGTCTCATTGTATCCTGTCTGTGACAGCCAGCCCACCAGACATGCCATTTCTGTGAATGGCACAGTGGGGAATAAAGAGGAGTAGTGTCTGACGTCATCATCAATTGACAGTGAACAAGTTGTGAAAAAATGTATCTGGCACTGGAACAATAGAAGCTGGAAAACAGTGTTCTGAGTCCCTTAGGCTTCCTGTCAGGGTATTAGAGTGGTATCCGAAACTAAGTGCAAATCAACAGGAGAACATGTGTGCATTGTGAATTATGGTCATTGCAAGAAAGACAGAGAAAGTTCTGTCTGCATTGTGTACTAGGGCAGAGATAGATGTTCATGGCCTGTAGCTTTTTATGTGAAGAAATAGAATAACAAATTTCCAAATCTGAGCTCAGTTGACAAGAGAACAGTCTAAGGGAGCATAGCTTCATCTGCTGAGTGCTTTCTTATCCTGTGATTTCAAGATTTTTGAGTAAAACTGAGAACTAAAAAGGACGAGAAAAGGAACTTTGTAAACTCCAGAATGAGGTTCTAATGTCCCCAGCACAAAAACTCTTGCTGGCCATCAAGGGAGAATCCTACAGAAGGCCACCAGAGCTAGGTCCAAACTTCAGTATACCCATCAGTGCAGCTCCCTCGGTTGTTATTGCTGAACTCAGAAAAGAAGCATGTACCTGCTGACTAAGGCTGTTCCAGGAACAGAGAAATGGCGTTAGTTGCTGACAGCAAGGAGGAAAGAACACACGGCAGACTGACAAGCTCAGAAAACACCTTTTAAAAGACTGAGAAAAACAGAGTGAAGAAAAAAATAAATGTTTGAATTATTGTACTCAGGGTTTGGCTGTGCATATAATGATGTAATTGAGCTGCTGGTACAAGAAGTCTGGGAGAAGTGTTTCTTCTAGGCTGAAGGAGAAATATTCTAGAAAAAAATTGTTTTTAGAAAGATTTCTTTTTTTTTCAATCAGAAATAGTTTAAGAAAAATTGAAGACATTCTATCGGTCAGCCTTTTCAGGAGAACATCTCCCTATGTTGCTAGGGTAGCTTTCATCCCTTGATCCTTTGGCTTCAGCTTCTTGTGCCTCCATACCCAGAAAAACAAATCTTATGGTTCTTAAAGAGAACCCAAGGGCTAGGTGACCATCATGTACCATGCAGTGCGTACAAAGATATTTGCAGTGTGTGGCATTAAGTTTGATATGATGACTCTTTTCTTCTTATTTAAAATGGGATCCACATATTTACTCAAAACAGGCTTAATGTGGGTTGAATTAGTTAAATGAGATAAAAAGTAAGTAGATACATTCTATATTTGTCATGTGGTTTATATGCACATGTATTTCAGGGCAGAACAGAAGTCATCAGTAGTACTTGCTGTCTCTGAGAACCTGCTTCATGTCAGCACCTGGCTTCTCATTCAGGGAGATTCAGTTTGGAATCCCAGACTTTAGCTTCAGAATGGAAGTTTAGTTTATGCTTCTTAATCAGCAGTGTGTACGTTTCCAGATTTTACTAGCTCATCACTGTGCTTTCTTTATTTGTGACTTTTTTTTTCTTTCCTGGACTCTGAGAGTTTCTCCTGGCCCTAAGTTAATGGGACTTTTATTGATTGTCATAAAAGTAGCTGAGCTACTGATTTAAAGAAGATGGGGCTTTGCACTCCCTAGAATGAACCCTTCATTTTATTTTGACTTTAAAGATTTTCTTTTGCAAACATTAGACTCCCTTGATGACTTTGCTAACTGTAGTTTTTGGTGTAGTAACGACAATCAATGAGGTAAGGATTTACTGGTCTCTCTAGAGACAGTCAAGCCCGAAGCTCCGTCAGCCTATGAAGACCGACATTTTCTCTGGAGAAATCATCTCGTCTAACCACAGACTTCACTTCCATTCACTGATGGTAGGGATCCAGAATCATTAGCTAAGTTAATTGTTTCATGTACTTGGTATTTAGAATGTTGGAAAGTGGAATGGAATTACTGAGGTGGATGTACTTCAAATATATTCTCACCAAACGTTATACCTGGCATTCTTTATGAATACTCAAAAACGGCCAAAAGAATATGCTGTTAAACTGCCATCCCATCAAATCACACCATCTAGAACAGCTTAAAATTCTTTTTACATGTTGTTTTGAACCACCTCACAATCTAAAACCGCTGAAGGCACTGCCTCCTATAGTTGTTGGCCGTGTTCCATATTTTTAGAGAGAGGAGAATGAGAATTTAAAATACTTCCCATAGGTTTTGAATGTCCTGGAAGGATGGATAGGATGTGCTCATGTTTCATGTCTAGGAATCCTGCCTTACATAGGAATTGAATATTCACATCCTCCTTCTAGACCACAGCTATGCAAGTTGAGGTGGTGCGTGTGTGGGGGACTTCAATATCACATGAGGGGTGAGAAATGCCAAGAACTCAAAAGCAGATTACAGGAGCAACATTCCATTCCCATCTAATCCCACCTCTGTAGTCATATAGGAATTAATTCCAGTAAAGCCAGGTATTGTGATATACAAAATTTAATATATGAAATATTACCCAAAATAATCACATAGTTAAAGGTTGATAACTAGTATTCAAGTTTAATGACTTATATAAAACACATCTGTGGGCTACCAAGGAGCCACATCTCCGTTAGAAGCTGACTCTCCCTGTATACATTATGCTATCGAATATGAAGGATATTTAAACAATGTCTTTTGTCAATAGTTATAGTCAAAAGAAATGCTCCTTTTTTTTGGTAAAGAAGTTATGCTGTTTCACTAATAAGCAGGTAGGTTCCTGTTGAGTTGATCAACACATTCATTGTATGGATATACACAGATGTATTTTCTTATTCTGGTTACTGTTAATCCTGAGATTCACCAGAGAAAAACCAGTTTTGCCTTTTGGGCCAAATTAAAGTAAGCTTTATTAAAATACTAAATACCGAACAAGATGGAATTTGGTCAGAGCCACTCCCTGGAAATAACCCAGCTGAGTGGCTCCAAGACATGTATTGTAGGGGCTTTTATGGACAAAACTCATAGGCTACCATACTTTCCCATGAGGCTTTGTTGTTATTTTCCAACTACAAACAGGTTAGTTGTAAATTCCTGATCAAGACATATTAAGAAAGATTCTAAGTCATATTTAAAGAGTTCTTTTGTTCAGATAGGTTTTGAATTCTTTCCCATTACCATGTTTAATATGTTATGCTCCCTCTATAAATGTGTGTGTGTGTGTGCGTGTGTGTGTGTTGGGAGGCTTAATATGAAAGAGACAACTTGAGTATGTTATTTTTCTCGATTCTTGCATTCAAATTCAGATATTATGCTTGACGGAGTTGAAATGAAAAGTTTGTGTGGGTAGAGGATGGGAAAGGGGCAGGGAAGGCTACAGATGCTGTGAAACAACTTATAATTCTCGGAGGGACAAGGAGAGAAATTCGAAGATTCACAAGCACGCCATCCCACTCCTTCAGTACAGTTCTGCTTAGCATATACAGCGAGAGTGCAGAGTACCCACCATATTTTACTTCTGCAATGGTTGCTCTGGGGCCCAGAGAATCAGAGAGTCACCTTTAGCCTTTGGGTCATCACAAGTTAAAAAAATGCATCTCCCTAAAGGTGATTTGTACATAGTTTTGAGATCTATACACCATTTACAAATATAAAAACATCAAGTCTACTGCAAAATAGGGTAAGTTACTCTCCCTCCCTCTAATTTAGAGAATGGATGAAGAATTACAATGGCTACATGGCTAGCCCCCCATTAGTCGCCTAGTGGAAAATCCTTGTTTGCGCTCATCTCTTCTCATTCCGGAACTCCTTGTGTTTATTTCCATGCATTGCTCTTTCTATCTGCTTTAGCTCTGCATTTAATTTAAATAGAGAATCAGCCCTGGGCCAATTCATTACTTAAATTGCAGTCCCCAAAGTCCGTTTGGATATAAAGGCATCTGTATACATAAATATGTTATGTATGTATGTGTGTGTGTGTGTTTGTGTGCATGTGCATTTGTGCATGTGTGTGTATGCAAGGCTGCAGTTAGGCAGAAGATGAATAAGTTAAATGGCAAATTCCAGGGCTTGAGGATGAATGAATGCAGCACATCACCCTTACACGAGTCCTTGACAAGGAGACTGTTAACTTTATTCTTGGCTCACAGTCTTACTACCATGTTCTATAAAAGAATCATCACAGATGAAGACTTTGAAGATAAATCTTACAGTGTAAAAATATATTTCTATTTCTCTTGCAACTTGATGAACCATATAGAAAACAGTGGCTTTCTTTCTACCACCTCTAGTGATTCATATAACATCTGACCAAATGTTAGAAGAAATTATCCATAATATAGGCCATGTCTTATAGAATAAATAATTTTCTTATTATCTAATAGTCAGCTTTTAAAAAGTCAAGTGAGTTTCATGTTATTTAGTGGATTCTATCATCTAACTTTGGATACTGACCTCAAAAGTTCAAAATTCTCAAGCTTCTCATCAATTACATTGAATTCTAATTGCATTTTTCATTAATACGCAGTTAAATATTTCTCTGTGAATTTATGTACCGGTACACTATTATAAAATCTAGAAGTCACACAATATAAAACATAATAAACTGATTTACCTGCAGACACTGCTGCAGTTTGCCCCTTGAGTCCACTATAGGACAAGCATCCCCCATAAACAGCAGAGGAAGCTAGGTTTGAAAGTAAGCCTGCTCTACATGCTCCTTCTCCCCTCCCTGTTCTGCCCACAGGCCACACTGTACCTTCCGAAGAGGCTTGAGCTTGGTCTCCATTATGAAGTCATACTTGCAGAGCTCACAGCATCGAGTGTCTGAGCTCTTGATCCACTGGTGGAGACAGGACTGGTGGACAAAGCGCAAGGTTCCTGTGCAGCGACAGGGTGTGATGAGTGGGCTCTCTTCATCTCCTTCGCAGTGACAGATCCTGGGGAAGGATGCAGCACAAAACATGAGTTCTCCCAGAGGACACTGCTCACCCATGGAGTACTGCCTTGCTTATCTCGGGTTGTATTAGAAACTGTAACATACAGTCTAGAACTCATGAGATTTTTACTCCAGCATTGGCAGTAGAACCAAACCTGTGATCAATATCCATTCACTTTCACATGATGGCTGTTGGACTCCAGCCATGTAAGAGGGCGTATGAGACATTTGCACACCAGAAACACATTTATTTCATTCTGACAGTGAAGCCATTTCAAGAACAAATTTTTTTGGGGGTTAGTCTGTTTAAAAGGTCACTGTCTATGGTGTTTTATATAAAGGTCATGGCTTAGAAGGATCCCAAAGAAGCTGGCTGTGGTGGTGCACACTTTAATCCCAGCACTAGAAAGGCAGAGGCAGGGGACCTCTTCAAGTTTGAGACCGGCCTGGTTTATAAAGCAAGTCCAGGACAGCCAGGAACAAGTAATAAGACATTGGAGAAAGAGAGAGACAGAGACAGAGATGGAGAGAGAGAAAGAGAGAGAGAAACTGAAGAAGACACAATGCAAAGAATGGTATAGTTTGATGATGTCACTATATTTTGATGGCGCAATAAAGGGTCACATTGTACAATTTACAAGTTTGAGATATTGCTACTATGGAAAATTTTGAAAACCTTTAAAGTGAAATACAATTATAAGGTTAATATTGAAAGTCAGTTCTGAATGTATCACCAAGAAAATCTTTGGTTAGGACACAATGAACTGTCAATAATTATCATCATACAAAACTCCCCAAAATTCCTGCTCTCACAAAATTCTAGTTCAGTAAATCCTATTGTTTGAAAATGTTAACATTTCTATCTATAAATTTAGAGTTCTTTTAACTTCTGGATTAAAGTGAATTCTAGTTGCATAGTTAGTCTTTTAATTCTACATTACTTTCATTTTCATATTTTAGAAAGTTTTCTCCTCAAATGAGACAGACCTTTTATTATGCTAAGAACCGAATTAAAAACTTGGCCCTTGGCAGGAGAGATGGCTTATCAAAGAAAGTCCTTGCCCTCTAGGACCTCTGGTGGAAACCCCGGGACCCATGTAGAGCTGGGACTGATAGTGAGCCTGTAACCTCAGCTAGGGCAAGATGGGAAAGCAGAGAAAGGGACATCCTAGGAAGTATGTGGGACAGCTGTGGCTAACAGCTAAGGTGTCCTGTGTCAAGCAAGGTAAAGGTGAGGACTGAGGTTTTCTGACATCCACATGTGTACTGCACACGTGTGCCTGAACTCACACACATGAATATGCATGCATATACATGTACCTGAATCATATACATAGAACAGAAAAAATTCTTAGACCTTCAATAATTTTATAATTTACCCCACTGTTGAGAGTGGTTAATAAACTTCAATAGAAATGTTGGTATGTATTTATTCAAAATACAAGCAGTGACTATACTATTTAAAGACCTTTTAAATCTGCATAATGACCCAGTGGCAGGCTGAAAGAACACATAAATCAGTGTCTTCTACTTCCTCAGAGGTGTGCACACTAGTCTCCAGAAGCAGGAGTTCTGAGAAGAGGATTAAGAATCTACTCTTAAATTACACTGTCTCCCTGGACAGCTAGAGGAAGTGAGGCAGTTGCTTACATAGCTAGTGCAGATAGTTAGAGGAACTGAAACATTATGATCTACCAACCTTAAAAAGAAAGACAGATGACAGAGCACATGCATCTTTTGTATTTATTTCTTAGGTAAAAACAAAGCCAATGAGCACTGACTCCTGTACCTTGGGGTAGGCATTGTTGGATAAGAAGTTCACAGGCATGGCCCCCTTTTTCCTAGCTGAGTTAGAAAGTTAAATGTCAGCTGGGATATGTTATATGAAAAGTTTGCAAGGTGGAAGAAAATGAAAAATTTGCTGAGTGCCTATTTTTAATGTCTAGTCCAATAACATCTCCTTTACCAAGACCTAGGGCACAGATATTATTTGTCCTACACTGACATCAATGCAGTATTATGGCTTAGGGCTTCCTGAGTGTTGAATAGTTAACACCCATCCTATAAAAACAGCCAGTGTTACTTGTATGCGTGTTTTCAGGGCTGACCATTTGATATTGGACAACCGATTGGTGTGCTTTTCTCTGCGAAGGACCACCTCTCCTGCTCCCAACTTCCATCACTTGCCTATAGGGTTTTTTTTTTTTGTGTGTGTGTAGGGTTGAGGCCTAATGGACTTCTCTCCATCCAGTTTGTTATGCCTATTGTTGTCATCCTTGAACTCACCAGGTTATATTTATATTTAGGAATATACATGTATATACAAATACATATATGCATGAAATAACAAAAGAGGCCATGTATTTGAAGGAGAGTGGGGAGGGGTCTATGGGAGGCTTTGGAGTGAGGCAAGGGAAAGGGAGAAATATAATTAAGTTACAAATCTCAAAAATAATCAAAACCAAAACCAAACAAACGAGCATCCAGTAAAAGAAAACAAGATTTCCATTGTGCAGAATTTGATTGTAATTTTATTTTTGTAGCCACTGAAATTACAAAGAATAAGAAAGCACAGAGCACAGGAAGGGATACTGTCCTGTCCTCCAGATTAGTCATTTAAAATTATTATACAAAGGAAGAGTTTCACTATGATTTCTCTCACTGTTCTTGTTGATCTCTTGTGAATCCCCCTCCCCACTTCTGTTTTTCCATCTCTTCCTTTCCCACTGGTCCCGTTTGTTCTCCCACAATACCCCTTCTGGTCCCGTTTGTTCTCCCACAATACCCCTTCTGGTCCCATTTCTTGTCCCTCAATACCCCTTCTGGTCCCATTTGTTCTCCCACGATACCCCTTCTGGTCCCGTTTGTTCTCCCACAATACCCCTTCTGGTCCCGTTTGTTCTCCTACAATACCCCCTTCTGCTTTCATGTCACACATGTCCTATAGTCCTCTTTCCCCCTTTATCCTAAGATTTTTCTTCACTCTCATGTCCCCGTCTAGTTTTATGATGTGCACTCGCATCCATGTATAGAACATTCACGTTTTCCATAAAGATTAAGATCTACGATCCATGTATCAGAGAAAGACTGTGCTATTTGCCTTTCTGTTTCTCAGCATTTTTTTTGCTCAACAATACCTATCAGTTCCATCCATTTTCCTTGAAAATGATATGATTAGTTTTCTTTATAGATGAAAAAATACGAGTGCATATGTACCATATTTTCTTTATCACTTCATCTGTTGATGGGCATTTGGACTGGTTGATTTCTTATTTACTATGAACAGAGCAGTGGTTTAGGAGGTCATTCTGTCCATGTGTTGCTTTCATTGGTTAATGAATAAAGAAACTGCCTCGGCCTGTTGATAGGGCAGAACTTATGTAGGCAGAGAAGACAGAACTGAATGCTGGGAGGAAGAAAGCAGAGTCAGGAGATGTCATGGATCCTCTGCCTGAGACAGAAATGGGTTAGAATCTTTGCCAGCAAGCCACTACCACGTGGTGATACACAGATTATAGAAATGAGTTAAGTTAATATGTGAGAGTTAGCCAATAAGAAGTTAGAGCTAATGGGCCAAGCAGTGATTTAATTAATACAGTTTCTGTGTGGTTATTTCGGGGCTAAGCTAGCTGGGCAGCCAGGATGAACAAGCTGGCTCCTTACAACAGAGTAGTAATAAACACAGATGTATTACTGTGGTATGATGTGGAGTCTTTTCAGATATACTCAGGAGAGGTAAAGTTAGTTTTCTGAGCACTCTTTGTACTGGTGTCCACAGTGAAGATATTAGTTTTAATATCCACCAGCAGTGAATAGAGTCTCCACCCCTACTAGTGTTGTTTGTGTCATCATGTTAGTTATTCTGACTGGGATAAGAATCCATTGGTATTGAGGATGGAAACCAGGTTCTCTGCAATAGCAATGAGTACTCTTACTGGGGTTCCACTTCCTCCGCCCCCTATAACAGTTCAATGTAAACGTTTTGAGACAAAGGCTGCAGTCTCCTACCTTAAAGTGTTCGTGACTTTTTGGTGTTAAGAACACTGTACAGCAGCAATAACAAAGTATGCCCTATAGATGAGTCATCTTAATTCCTTTCTTCAAATAACAAAGGAATTTAGGGAAAGATTAAAAATAGAAGTAAAAAAAAATTACAATGCAGATGAAATCTCATCACTTCTATGGACTAAAGTTCTTACTTGAAAACTTAGGAGTTAATGCCACTTGATTATTCCTCATGGAAAAGGAAAGATTGTGTCAAATTCTCTACAGCTACCCAAAGACTCAGGCTCCAACTTTTCTTGACACGAAAAAAGAAATTTATTCATAAGTAGCTTTAAACAAAGACCTTGCTGATTACTGATTCAACATGACCTTGCCAACTTGCTGATTTTGGTCCAACTTCCTGTCTTAAAATGTCTTTCTTTTTAGAAAAATCAGTTAAAATCTTTCCTTGAAGTAAACCAGTAATAGCCTTTTCTCAAAAAATTAAAGTTATTTCCCACAGGGAAAATCAAAAGCTTGATTCATTCTCCTTTCCATTTTACACAGTGTACATTTGCATGCTTTTAGTATTTTGAACTTGTTCTAAATTATCCAGTTCCAGTTGAACCCCAAGAGTCTTCTCAAGCATGCTTAGATTGTTCTGAAAAAATTTAAGATCAAAATATCAACTTCAAACTGCTAATAAAAGTAAAAATAATGTAATAGTGCCATTAAAGAAATAATTAAACAGTTTTAAAATTGATGTACTTCTCACAAATCATCATTGCTGCATTATAGATGAAAATAAGGCAATGAAGACTTTTCCCTAGAGAGTAATTGTGTAAAGAAAATTATCTCAATACTATAATAAAATTCCATTGTAAAATGTTTGTACTGTGAGATATTTTTATCTGGTGGGTGCTTGAAGCTTGGGGAATCAGTGACTCTTTGAGCTGTTCTTGAATCACGTTATCTGACATTCAGAGTGGAGAACAAGCAGAACTCAGAGGCTCGCTTGGCACTTTCGTGTCTGTTTATGATCCAGTCAGTGCATATTGAGATTCTTTTTATACACAAGACTTGAATTAAGGAATATATCCTTATAACCTTATGTATAAAAAAGACACCAATGCTATGGGCCAAACTGCATTTTAGATTTTTCTGTGTACAACATCCACTTCCCTTCATTGCTTTAGTGTTTGAATTGAAAGGAAAGCAGCCAATATTTTTGGTTTTATGTATCTTTAAAATTTTAAAAATCACCCCTATGAATAGTATTATAATTACTATTATTATTAGCATGTGTGTATGTGTGTGTGTGAGGGTCAACCTGCACCATGCCTTTCTGTTGAGGTTACAGGCAAGTTTGTGGGACTTAGAATCTTCTTTCTACCATGTGGGACTGTGGGAATGAATTCAGGCTGCCAGTCTTGGCAGCAAGTACCTCTATCTGTTGAGCCATTTGGATGCCTTGGTCCTTAAATATCTTAAAATGATTTCTACTTTGCATCTACCCTCTTGCCAAGGGCTCTTATCTCAGTCAGAACTTTTTTTTTGATAAATTGAAAAAACATTTAAAGTTATCTGTGAGGATTGCAATAGTTGTGTAACAAAGTTTAAGTTCATTAACTTTATAGTCAACCTAGGTGTTAACATGACAATTTTACACTGTGTTTTGTCAAATCTTTCTAAGTTGACCTCTGTGATTACTGTCTATTCTTTTCTCCAAATTTTCTCTAAAGGATTTTTAAACATAATAATAGAGATACTTCTAGACTTGGAAAAGTCTAATCATGTAAAGTTTAGTATTTTAAACCTAATCATGAAAAGTTTAGTATTCATTTATGAACTCATTTTTCTAATTTTTAAAAGTATGCTTTATGTATTGATTGATTAATTAATTAGTGCGTGTGCATGTGTGCACGCATGTGTGTGTCCCAGGCACCCAACTCAGGCTGTCAGGCTTGACAGCAGCCACATTGCCTGCAGAGCCGTCTCATCAATATCCATAAACTGGGTTTCCTAAGCCAAAAAGTTATTGTAAATATTTTTGGATAGAAGCATAATGCAGAGCAGCGAAGCAGAGTTGAGGTTGCAGTGCTGAAGCAAATGACTGAAGGATAAACTTCTCTCTGAAGGGAGAAGGCACCTCTGTCCTCGTCTTCACTCCAGGGTGACGTGGCAGGGAGAGAAGAGGCTTGAGAAAGGTCTATTTTTTAGTTTTATTTCATCTTATCTTTAGCAGGAAAACTTTGTGCAGGATGGAGGTGCCACAAAGAATTAGACATTAAACTACAAACAAGGAAAGGCTCGGTTATTAAACAGTAGCCATCAAAAAACCAAAGTATTGAGAAAGAAGGGGTAGAAATATTTTTGGACAAGTGCAAGAATCCATGGGATAGGCACAGACACCTGAGAGCAAGAACTAGAGGAGAAAATGGTGGGTAGAGATGAGAAGGTGGGGGAGGTTGCTGTGAGGGGCTCAGTTAGCTCTTGCTACAGAGGACACACCATGACTGCACACTCAACACAAGGAAGACCTGGGGTGAAGGTCTTCCACAGGCTGTAAAGAGTTAGAGAAAGCTGCCTGGAGAAAGTGATGGGAAGCTAACCAAGCGTGGATGTAAGACTGTGGCTCAGCCTTGAGGTCCTTGGGGAGATGAGCGGGCAGGGGTTTATAGTAAACGCTTCTAACACCGTGGTGTGACTTGACAGCATTTAGCATGGAGCGGAATCCTGAGGTGCGTAGCACATGCCACTGTCTCCGCATTACAGGGTGACACAGGAAAGGCACAGAAAGCAGGGCTCCTGCACGTCAGGTGATACGGCGTGAGGACTCTAGCCCCGATTGACTGCGCGGGTCCACAAATGAAACCGTCTCATAGTTACTGCGATATGGGAAAATGTGAGCGTGGTAGCCTGGAGGTCACAAGGCACGAGGAGCGCTGGTGGCAGAAGTAGCGGCACTTGACAGTATCTGTGTATATGCAGGATATTCTCATGAATAGTTTTATTCTTTCCATTGTATTTGTTTTACACAATTATAGGGAAAAAACAGTATACAGAATTATTTGGTCCTTAGTTTCAGAAGTAAATTGGATCTGGATGACCTTAGTCTTTGTTCAATTAAGTTACAGAAATTCTCAGTTTCCTCATTTGAGAAGATAAGTTAAAAATAATGCTTAATGAGCTATGAAAATTAAATAAGAGCCTCACAAATCTTGACCCATGGCAGGTACACAAATCTCTGCCTACTTTATTTATTTATTTATTTAAAGCATACATTATTTTTGCATGATTTTGAACTCTTAATTCTATTATGCCTAGCTATGGGATCCTAGTATCATTACTATTACTTCTATACATTTGGCTTATATATGGCACCACTTTCAAGATTTCAGTTCTGAATGCTTTTAGCAGATAGATAGCTACAATGAACACTCACAGAAACAAGATTGTGAATTCTGACTCCATACAGGTGGATTAGAAGACAATGTATTTGAATCCTTGAGCCAACTATGGCAAAATCTTGGTTCAAGGAAAGCAAGGTGAATGTGAAGATTTGGGTTCTTGTAGGGACATTTGTAACTGAGCTTAGTTTTACAGTTTGCTCTAATGGATAGCTTAAGACCAGTTTTTAGGATTGATTTTTCTCATTTGTAAAATCTTACAGGACTATTGGGAGGCCTGAGAGAGCTGAGAAAATACTGTAAAGTATAAACATCCCCATAAAGCAAGGCACTACTGCTAACATATAATCAGTAAAATCAACAGAAATTGCTTCTAGGTACTGTAATGAAGGGCTTTATGTGCTTTTTGCTTTTAAATTTTTTTAAAAATAAAAGCAATGTAATTTTCCAAGTCTCTACTGAGTATAGGAGCCTGTCACGTGTTACCTGAAAGGGCTGTCATGTCGGACAGGCCATATTCCCTCAGCTGTCTTTACTATTGTGACTGTATTTCTACTAAGATGCCCACAGTCTCGCTTTAGCTAAACCTAAGGACACACAGTCGTAGTCTCTCCCTCCCCAGCCTCTCGCCTCTCTAAGAGCTCCTGCACTCCTTGCCAATTCCCCTCCTCAGAATGTCCTTCCTTTTTGCTTATGTCATTCCGCACCTATATCACTGTTCTTAAAGCTGGGAAACCTGTAATCAGAAGGTACATACGGTGATTATAGTGATTAGAATAGTGACACTTATGGAGAGACCTGAAAATGTTGGGATTTTGGAGTCTAGAGGATGCAAAATGATAGAGAATTTAGAATTCAATCTATCTAAATTCATATCTAAGACTCTCTACTGTATCTCAAAATTATAGGTCTAATGGACGACCTTTTACAATGTGGTTATGGTAACTGTGAGCCAAACAAGATAAATCCCCATGCGTAACATCTCAGAGGAGGAAAGGCAAGAAAAGCAAGAGATGGCCTCACAGTTGTCTTCAAATATGCAAATGTCTTCTGTGCAAAAGGACAACTGTCTTGATTTCCTCTCACTAGCCCTGGTGGGTAGAACTTAATAGACATAAATTTTCATTATGAATGCAAAAGTGCAAATCAGTGAGTTTTTCTGAGACAGGGAAGAAGGTGGCCTTCCCACAGAACACCCATACAGTGGTTATTTGGCAAGTAATAGGAAATGAACTGGAATAAACAGGACCTCACACTTCTTTGCCAAGGCTGCCGCTCCCTTGCCAACTTTCAATGTGAGGCCATCGTTTCTCCTCCACTTTCCCTGTGAGCTCTGCGCATGAACCCCTCAGTTGTTCTTGACTGCCTTTATTCGTGCACAGCCCCCTCTCCAGTGCACGCTGACTCCTGACTGTGCACATTGGGATGCCTGCTTGCCTGTCCCTACATCTCATCCCCGAGATGCCTTTCCCCTTTCCAAAAGAAATTATTTGTTTATTTTACATCCCAACCACAGTTTCCCCTCCCTCCTCTCCTCCCAGTCCTTCCCCTACTCCCCTCGGTCCCACCCCCTGCCCGCAATCCCCTCCTCCTCTGTTTCTGTTAAGAAAGGGACAGACCTCCCATGAGTATCAAACTATGCATGACGTATCAAGTTGCAGAAGACTAAGCTCCTCCCCTTGTATTGAGGCTGGACAAGGTCACCCAGTGTGAGGAATCGGTTCCCAAGAGCTGGCCAAAGCACTAGGGCCAACCCCCGCTCCCATTGCTAGGAGTCCCACAAACAGACCAAGCTGTACACCTGTCACTCCTCTGTAGAGGGCTTAGGCCAGTTCCACGTAAGCTTCCTGGTTGTTGCTTCAGACCTCGTGAGTTCCTATGAGTCATATTAGTAGTTTTTGTGGGGTTTCTTGTATGTCATTGACCCCTCTGGCTCCTATGATCCTTCCTCCCTCTTTTCTGCAGGATTCCCTGAACTCAGCCTAATGTTTGACTGTGGATCTCTGCAGCTGTTTCTCTTAGTTACTGGATCAAAGCTCTCTGATGACAATTAGGGTAGTCACCAATCTGATCACACGAGTTGGTCAGTTCAGGCACCCTCTCTATTATTGCTAGAAGTCTTAGTTGGGGTCATTCATGTAGATTCCTGGTAAGTTTCCCCTGTATCAGGTTTCTATCTGACCCCCAAAAGCCCCCCACCCTTTCTTTCATCTCTTTCAGTGGAAGCCAGAATGGGGTTTCCTTTTCAAATAGCTCATTTCATAAGATCCCCACTGTCTCTGGGTAAATACCTCACTTTTACCTTTGAACCTTTCATGTACTGCAGACCCTGTGTTCAAACTGCCATCAATATGCTAAGATTTTTCTTCAGTATTTTTGAGTATGTCCTTTCTATCCCCGCTGGCCTCTCTCTGGGTAGGCCTTTCTCTTTCCCTACCTTCCTGTCTTTTTCTCTCCCACTCCTCCGTGACTCTTCTTCTCTCCTCCTCTTTTTCTTTCCTCTCTTCCTTACTCTCCTTCTGTCCTGACACATACTAAGCAAGTATTCTCTCCCGGAACCCCACAGAACCCCACACTCGCTCCCTCTGTGGTAGTTTTGAATTGTTAACAGAAACACAAGTTATCTTTAAGCAGTCACCTAGAAATTTCAGAAGCCACAACCAAGAAGTCTAACTAACATGGCTGCCTAACATGACCTGAACAAGGACCATGCCAGTAGATATGCTAACACAGAAAGGGACAGAGCCTCAAAGGCCTCAACCCTAAAACTTAACCATAATGCTGAGAGCAGGAGAAATAGTCTTCACCAGGAAACTGCAGACTGATTATCCAACACCAAATGGTAAGCACTGAAAACATACATGCAAGTAACATACAGATTGAGCAGGTTGTGTTTAGGAGCACACACACACACACACACACACACACACACACACACATGCATATGCTCGTGCACACACACACACACACGAAACAATAATTATAGAAAAATAGACCATGAATTTGAAAGGGAGCAGAAGGATGCATGCTGCACATGGAAGGGCTTAGGTGGAGGAAAGGGAGCTGTGAAATGATTAATTATATTATAATGTCAATAAATAAAAAATATAAAAAAATGAATGTCTCCATTGGAAGACATTCTTAAACTTAGCTACTTAGAATCTGCAAAACACTAACTTCTTGAGCTGGGAACTCAGCTCAGTTGGTGGATTACTTGCTTGGCAAGAATGAAATGCTGGTTGCTTAGCAACACAACTCAAGCACGATGGTGCCCACCTGTAGTCCCAGCACTTACATACAAGGTGAGGCGAGAGGGTCCCTGACATCTCTGCACAACAGCGCTCTATTGAGTCAACTCCTGTGAGTTTACCTGCAAGAAAGTACTCTTGTGCGAATATCTTGGTTTGCTCAAGCTGAACAGCAGTGTACCAGTCCTCACTGAGCCGTCTGTTCAGGGCAGGAGGTCACAAACATGCCACCACGTGACCGAAGTGAGAGCTGAATTCCTAAGCTTCTCTGTGTGTCCTGTATGTGCTGAGTTACCTTATCTCATGTGTTTAAAGTTCTGCAGCTGTAAAGTAGGAAAATCAATGTCTATTTTATAGATTTTCAGTAAGAATTAAATTTCATCAGCAAAACTTCTGGAATACTGTTTTCAACTAGCCTTCACCTTTTCTTCTGAGATGTGGTCTCACGTAGCCTAGAGTGGCTTAGGACTTGTTATGTAGACAAGGATGGCCTCCTACCTTTACCTCCTAAGTGCTGAGATGAGAGGCTTGTGCTAGCATGCCCAGGCCATTCAGGGCTCTGGATAGAACTCAGAGCACTTGGCCAGCTCATCAGAGGTCAGACAGCTATTTTCTCAGTCTTCTGCACTGGGGATGTCCTCAAATCTGATTTCATATGACATCTTCCCTTTCTTGGTAGCACCTCATCTTACTTTAAAACCATTTAAATTGAAGATTCATCTTAAAAAAAAACCCCTAATTCTCAGATCTTTCATTGAACATTCTCTATTTTCTCCTTCTCTGTGATGAAGGGACTCCATTTTTTGAGCTGATGTTGCTCTGAAAGCTTCTACCATCCAGACTCCAGCATGTCCCTGTGCTGATTGTCTTATCTCTGTAGGTAATAACCTATAATTATAGAATGCTTATAAAAATAAGTAGATTCGCGCTTATCACTTGTGGGGTGCCGGGTTTTCATGTATTTGTTTTTATATTAAGTGGAACGAGTGTCAAGAAGTCAGGGTGAAAATGACTAACCACTAGACCATGAAGAAATTGATGCTGCCTGGCCTTCATACTGAAATGTGAACAGAGCTGACACCAAAGGGGGCCTAGGCAAATGAGCCAGCAGTTCCCAGAAGTGGACTCCAGTTATCAGTGGATCATTTACGGTTTGGGAAAGTTCATGCAGAGTAAAAGTGAGGAATGTGTAATAGTTATATATACCGTGCACTCTTCAATTTGCATTTGAGGAACTGAGCTGAGGTGTGCCAACTCTGAGTCCTATTTGAGCAGCAGAGGAAGTCCAGCAGGGTGATTTCAGCCGAAAGGAGAAGTAACTCAGCTAAGAAGCAGAGGAAAAGAGGGACAGCGCTCACCAACAGCTTTTACCAACAGCTGCTTCCAGCTCTGCTTATTGGAATGGAGCCAGCGTCTGTTTGTATAATTTAAAAAAGATTTTAGAAACCAGATTTCTAAAATTTCCCTATCAGAGGGGATGCTAAGCCTAAACTACTATCGAGCCTAAGATTTAAAGCATTTTGAAAATTCAAATAAAAACTATTAATATTGCCTTACTTGTTACACGAATAAAAATGTTCTAGAAACAATAGCAATGAGCATAGTTTTATGATCATAATTCTGGTCACTTTGCATGTTTTTTTTCCTTAAAAAATCCACAACAGATGAGTGACAGCTCCTTATACATAAATGATGTTTACAAAGTGTCTCATTTTCTCGATGCAGTGTTTTCAACACAAGTAAGCTGCTATATAACATGACTTCCTGGGTATTATTTTATGCCCTAATTTGTCACCAGTGACTTGATCAAAACCTCAGTCCATCTGCATGGGACTGTAGGGCATGATAAACAACCAAGTCAGTGATCTAGCAATGCTCCTGGCTCCTCGTGACACTCCTGGACCCAGTCCAGAGCATCAGCAATCAGCTCCATATTCTTCCTACCAGATATCACAGAGAGGGAAAGCAGTGGAGAAGATAATGCTTGTCCTGCTGTGCCAATGATGGAGGCAGAGAAGGCCAAGTCTCACGTGCATTCCCAGACCTTGGGTTCTGTAACAGATAGGGGAGGTTCTATTGGCACTGTTCCCTATAGACCCTCTCTCCTCTGGAGATGGTGTCTGCCATCGATACTTGGAATTTAAATCCTAATTGGGTTAGAGGATTCAGAGTCCTGCATTCCTTTCTAAACTTAGGGATTGGTCTCACAGTGGAGATATTAGTTATGCTTGTATAGCTGTGACCAACTACTTGGCAGAACCAACTGAAGGGAGGGCAGGTTTATTTTGCCTTTGGAGGACTTCAATCCACCATGATGGATAATGCATAACCGTTGCTGGAATTCTTCTAATGCCATAATGGTCCTGGAAACGCAGCGGCTAGAATCAGGATTGAGTGTAATCGTCCAAGGCCAGACTTCTACTAACCTGGCAGTATCTCCTTTTTATTCAAATATTTATTATTTTTATGTGCATGGGTGTGTATACCATAAGTGCAGGTACCAACAGAGGCCAGGGAAGGCACCAGGTTTCCTGAAGCTGGAATTGCAGAAGATTCTTAGCTGCTTGACTTGAGCGCTGGGCACTGAACTCGGGTCTGGAAAAGCAGCGAGTGCTCTTAATTTCTGATCCATCCTTCCAGCCCCAGGTTCCGCCTCTTTACAGCTCAGCAGTCTTTAAAATCATATCCAGTCTGGGACTCAAGAGCTCAGTGAATGAGCCTGTGGGTCACACTGCAGACCTGAACTGTAGTGGTGGGTGAGGCTCTTAGAGGAGACTTCTTTTAATTCCTTTAATTATTTTTTTTTGAGATAGGCTCTTGCTGTGTAGCTTAGACTGACAGAAAACTTACTATCCTCCTGCTCCACTCTACCAAATTCTGGAATTATAGGGATGTACCACCATGCCCAACCTTGAGAATTTTCTTAGGAATCTCATTGGGCTTGTATAATACACTGTATTATTTCCAACTTCTTGTGTTGAAATATATAGTCCCATGAGTAATGATGCAAGGTGTATGTAGCATGGGATTGGGTCCCCATCAGCTTTAGGATTAACTACATTTGCCGAAATGTTGCACATGAAGGAGAGACACAAGGTTGGGATGTAGCTGTTAGGATAATTCTTCCTCTGCGAAGCATCTGTCTGCCCTACCTGCTATTTCCAAAGTTTGGAGAATAACTTCCTTCTAAGGCAAAAGACACAGTTTTCCTCAAAGGTGTTTATCCTTTCTGATCTTCATGATTTTGGCTGCTTCTTTTTTTAAAAAACTTTATTTAACTTTATTTCATCGCATTGATATAACGATATCAGAGTCTCTTGAACTGGAGTTACAGACAGCTGTGAGCTGCCATGTGGGTGCTGGGAATTGAACCCCGGTCCTCTGGAGGAGCAGTCAGTGCTCTTAACCACTGAGCCATCTCTCCAGCTCCCTGATTTTGGCTGCTTCTAAATGGCTAAATTGATGGCATAAAATGCATATTCCCACAGTTAGGATTTGCTCTATATTTTCTGAGACCTCATGATTTGTTTTATATATACTTGGAGAATACTTAGGGATGGTTTGTAAGACTGAAGAACTTAAGCTAGACATAATTCTAAACGTGTATTTTTAGTGTTATTCAGTCCAACTTTTATCATACTCATGACTCAGGAAAAAGATAAGCAAAAAGATAGGAGAAGCTCATTTGTCTTCCCAGCTAGCTACAGTCAGAAGGGTGCATGCTGTCAGACGCAGCAGGTGGCTCCCACACATACATGAACAATGACTGCTTAGATACAGTCAGTGGGGTAGAAGGGTTATTTACAAGAGACGGGTTCTAGAAACTCCAAAGTATTGCACACTACCATTGCTCTTCAGTTATCCTCCAGAAGTTGATGGTGAGACCGTATTGCAAGCATAGGCCGCCTCTTCATTTGGCTCTGTGTTTCGCTGTCTCTTCTGCACACACTCATATAGTTCCTTTCTCCTTACACTCTAAAGCATCCATCCTATAATCATCTCATTGCAGGATGGTTGTATAGTTGCCTGCTTTCTTACTTGTAGCCCTATGATTCTCAGACTTTAGTGTAAACTAGACAGACACACATGGAGGACGAGTTAAAAGCCAGACAGCTGGATCCAGCTCCCAGACTTTCTGATTCAGTAATCTCAGGTTGGTACCTCTGTTTATTTAATGAATTTCCAGATGCAGAGTTCATGTTTCCCTTAAAGCATTATTTAAAAGTAAGTTCCACTATTCTATACCAGCTTGTTGAAAAATTTGAAGTTTAATCCAAAAGCTAAAAGTAATTGTGTTTACTAACTAACAATAAGGCTGTTCACTTTGTAACTACTATCCTAAATTTTAGATATCCCCAGGAGAGGGAAGGAGGTAATTTTCATTTATTGATCACCATCAGGCTCCATTATTAGGTGTTTAGATTACATCATAAAGCCAAGGGTAACACTCATAAATATTTTTCCTAATTGTTTTTTTAAAATTCCCCATCTCCTCTCTCTCCCACCCTTCTTTCTTTTCATGCATATATATGTCTACATGTACATATATATATGTATGCATGCATATATGTGTGCATGTATATACATATGCATTTGGCCAGGGTTAGGGTAACTTCTGTTTGAGAATCATCCTGCATGTTCTTGAAAATTCTCTCATACTGAGACCTCCCGAGGGATCTGGAAAAAGAAGTTTTTTCCCTAAAGGTCCGAGGTGAGTCTAACAGCATCTTAGGTTGGGAATCTGTGAAATGCCATTTCAGGTCTTTTCTAATACTACCAGGGAGATTATGAGGCTTTAAAATCCTTACTGGAAGTAAGATGCATGGGGCAATTTTGTGGTGTATATGGTCTATGTCATTGTTTTCTTTTCATTCTTTATTCCACTTTTCTCCATTGTTACCATCTTGGAGTATGGTGTCTGGTTACATCTGAAAGAGTTTTTGGCCTAGATTATATGAAAGAATTTCCGAAATAAAGATGGCAGAATTTATAAGGTAAGGCTCAGAAAAGCTTCTTGAAAATGGAGAGATAGAAGTCAATGACTTTGGTAATCACTTGTTGGGAAAGCCCAGGGAGAGAAGAAATTTCACAGTGTACTGTCTCAAATAAAATCTAATTTTAGGGAGGCAGGAATGTACCTCAGGGGTAGATCATTGTTCAACCTGGGCAAGGCCATGAATTTTGTCTGCAGGATCAGAACCAAAATTATTCATCTCCATAAAGAAGAAAAGTTTCAGTAGACAGTCTTTAGAAAGATCTGTCCAGAACTCAGAGACACCTGTGTTCTGGCATCTTCAGTTCTACACATACCTGGAAGAGAGCCAAGGTAATGAAGAGTTTTCTCTTTGGAGGCTTCTTGCATCTTGGACGGAGAGCGCGGGCTGCTACGGAGCATCCAAGTGACGTGAACAAAAGAAACTCACTGAGCTGCTGAAGTGGCATTTGAACTTCTGACTGCATTAGACAGTAGTGTTTATATTGATCTAAACCTGAGGATCATTGCAGAAGACTGGGTGCGGATCCAGCCGCTCTGCAATGGTTATAAGGAAGAGAAAACCTAAATATGGTGATTTAAACTGAGGAAATGTTCAAGCTCGTGATAAAAATCACAGACAGGAATGATTTGATAGCAACAAGTGCTTTCTCATTGGCCAGATCACAGCAGCGCTCACTTTCTGTCTGCATGAATATGCAGTGCGACTAAATGCAGTGCACATGGCTGTGCTAAAAATGCATTTGTGGGAGAGGCTTTTTGTAACTGATTTTTCTTATTAACTATTTTTTCCTTTGCTATGAGTATTTGCCAAACTTAGAAATTACAAAGCAAAGAAATAAAATAAATTTTACCCAGTATAAAGTTGACTATTGCATGAAAACAAGCTGACATATTTCCAAAAGCATGTTACCTTTGCCCGAGGTTTTCTGAGATTACAAATTACCCACTGATATTCAAATCTACTTCAGTATGGTTTGGAAGCAAATAAATATCTACTTTTGTTTGCTCTTTTCTGAAACCACAGCTTAAACCGCTGGCCTATAGAACACATGCAATTTCCAAAATTTGTGGGACCAATTTAGCCAGATTAGAAAGCAATTAATCAATGCAGGATGATCTGATTATATGAAATAATTTGCCAGTCAGATATAATAAGCATTATTTATGACACCACCATCCCATTACTGTGAAGATTATTGCTAAATTTTGAACGGTTATAAAAACAACAACAGAACTCCAGCGAAGAACATTCTATAGCTCTGCCCCAAGGGATGGCCTCACACCCATAGAGTGCTGACTGGGCTTACACAGAGGAATGGAGTGAAACTGTGAGGGGATGTGTGAGGGAGGCAGGGTGGGACTGCAGGGTGATATGCTCATATTTCATTGTATATATGAGTTAAATTCTCAAAGAATTAAAAGTTAGATAGCAAAGGCATATCTTTAAGTATGCCTTTACATATTAAAGGCATATAAAATCCCATTTTACTAATCCTTTTGATTTAATTTTTTGTCTTAATTATCTCAGTATCTTCGTTGTTTTCTTCATTCAAAATAAAAATATTTTGATAAATGTTGCAAGAATGTGATAAAAACACTAAGCATTTGTAACATTACAAATGTTGCATTACACATGTTTTTTTTCTTCTGTTGGTGGAGAAATCTTTATCTCATGAAATAAAAAAGCATGGTGTGCGTCTGAGTTTTTACCCAGGGATGGCAATGGATGCCATCAATCACTCCAATGAAGAGATCAGTTCTAATGCATTGGAGTGCAGGAAATGTGCTCATTTGCTATATGCACGGCTTGTCTTCTCCTGAGGCGACATAAACAAAGAGAGAGCCACTTCAGTTTTTCTAAGTTTATCCATCCTAGGTGGAAGAGAGTCTAAAACATGACTTCTGGCTCTCTTGGGTACTTTTCCATGGATTGTATCTCTGGAAGGTCAGCAATGGTATTTACACCTGTAGTTTCTACCAACTCAACTGCTGTTTGATTTCGTTTGTTTGTTCAAACCAGTATATTATGTAGTTCCTGCTGGCCCCAACACTCTAGGTAGCTGAAGTTGGCCTTGAACTGCTGTATCTTCCTGCCTCCGCCTCCCAAGTGCTAGGATTACAGGCATACACCATTCTTTTCTTTTAGCTGCTATTAAGATGAACTGGATAAAGAGTGCTCTTAATGCCCCAAAGACTCAGTGAACCAGAGGCCACAACATAGGAAAGAGAAACAAACCTTTGTTCTTTCTTAAGCACTGTCTCTCAGGAATGGATGTTTTCCATTGTATCACACAGGGTAACCTCTCTAACCTCAACATGGCAGAGGGAACAGCTTCTCTTTTACCCATTATGGTGGTTTGGATGAGAACAACCACCATTGACTTGTATGTGTAAATACTTTGTCCCCAGCTACCGGAACTGTTTGGGAAGGGTTAGAAGTGGTGTGATTATTGGAGGAGGTATGCCACTGGGGTGGGCCCTGAGGTTTTAAAGGTCCATGCCATTTCCATTCTCTGTCTCTATCTACCTCTCTGTCTCTGTCTCTGTCTCTTTCCTCCCTCCCTCCCTCCTTCCCTCCCTCCCTCCCTCCCTCCCTCCCTCCCTTCCTCCTTCACTCCCTCCTGGTTTTGGCATAGGATATGAGTTCTTAGCTACTGCTGCAGTACCTGCCCTCCTGCCTACTGACCTGCTCCCATCATGATGGTCATAGACTCACCCTCTGAAACTCTGAGCCCCAAGTAAACTCTTTCGTCTGTAAGCTGCCTTGGTC
This sequence comes from Ondatra zibethicus, assembly GCA_004026605.1. Lineage (NCBI taxonomy): Eukaryota > Metazoa > Chordata > Mammalia > Rodentia > Cricetidae > Ondatra > Ondatra zibethicus. The sequence goes on from PVIU01006651.1 coordinate 44,150, forward strand.
ATGGTGTCTGTCATAACATGGAAAGAAGTTTGACAAGAATAGACAGGCTCACTTGTGTACGAAGAAAGGATCCCGGTCTACCACTAACTGAATCCAAACCTAGGCTCAATGCATGAAAAAATATAAAGAGCAAGAGTTAAGGAACCTTCTCAGAGCTAGAGACTAAGAAAGAGAGCAAGATTACTGCAGAATAATATGCCTTTGAAGTACATGTCTGTACTTGAATGAGCTATTGCAGAGGCAAATTAAACTTCACACACGCTGTAGTGCCCATACTTACAGTTATGAACTCAGCCAGGATTTCAACAATACTGTCTATGCTGTACTAATTTGTTCTTGCTACCCTTTATAAAAGTTCAGAGGATGTCTATCTAGTTTGAAGTTCAGAGAAATAGCGAGAACTCTCAGCATTGGTATGTCCCAAGAAACACTTCTTTATTTCTTAACTTGAATTCAAATTTTATTGACTTTCTGACTCTGTAGCCAATACCATTAATTTAAGAAGATCCTACAAAATCACCAAATCAAACCTCCAGGCTCTGTATATCTATATGTAGTCATACCTATGATGTTGTCTTTTACTTGGAGAGCAAAGAAAGATATACCTTTTTTAACTGCCTTAGCCAATGATCCCAGTTTGGTCATGGTTTAATTTTTATTTTTTTTAAATTTTTTTATTATTTTTTTATAGATGGCTGTGAGCCACCATGTGGTTGCTGGGGATTGAACTCAGGACCTCTGGAAGAGCAGCCAGTGCTCTTAACCTCTGAGCCATCTCTCCAGCCCGCACGGTTTAATTTTTAAATTGTATATTTATTTCTTACTTGTCTGTATGGGATTTGGTTCTTTCTTTCTACCATGTGGGTCCCAGGGACTGAGCTCAAGAAATCAGGCTTGGGCTACAAGTGTCTTTACCCACTGAGCAATGGCATCAGCCAGTGCTTTGCACATCCCTCCTGATGTCTGTCTAAAAAACTAATGGCTGGGTGCGAAGATCAACTTCAAATACAATTTTCTCTGACTCAGGCTCAACATTTAGATGTTATTTAGGTTAAGTTTGAAATTTATTTTTTTCAAAAAACATGTTCTTGTTGCTCTAAAAGTTTTCATTTGCTACTCTTTGGCTTTCTATTTGAGACAGACTCACTATGTAACCTTGGCTGACCTGGAACTTGTTATGTGGGCTAGTCTGGCCTTAAGCTTACAGAGATCTGTCTGTTTGTCTCTGACTCCCAAGCACTGGCATTAAAGGCATGAGCCACCATGCTTGGCCCTCAAATAGCTTACTAAAATGAGAACATGCAGAATACATATGAAAGTTACAGCATAGTATGTTCTGATGCAAACCAACTCAAGTAAACCAGGACATTTCTAGCTTTTCACCTTCAAAGAAACAAAGGAAGGAATTCAGTATTCCTGACTCATTTCACACTGTACATCCAGTTCTCATTTAGCATCCCTATGGTTTGTGCAAGTCTTTCCTCTTAGCAATCCTTGATTATGAAAGCCGTTTCAAAAGTGCTGCTTGAGCAATGTAACAATTGTGGTACGTGTTAGAGGGCATAAATAAAATGGATGCATGACACAGTACTATTTTCAAAAATCACAGGGAGAGCAGGAATAAATGCCAAAGAGATTAGGGGAGTTGAGTGCTAGGCATGTGATATTCACCATAGGAATCGCAAAGGAGGGAAAGATCATTTGTGGCCTTGGAAAGGCTGCAGAGAACAGGGTTAAAATCAGGTGAAAATTCAAGTGTGTCTGAGTCTGAGTGTTTGGAGAGGACAATGAAAAGAAGGAAGACCATATTTAAAGATGCGGTAATTGAGTACTAATGGTGTAGGAGGGTTCTTCTGTATTTGGGTTGCTTTTATTGGTTAATAAAGAAACTGCCTTGGCCTTTTGATAGGGCAGGACTTAGATAGACAGGAAAAGAAAACAGGATACTGGGAAGGGGACAGAGACAGAGAGAGCTGCCTGCCATGAAGCTCCCAGGTCAGACACACTGAATCTTTCCCAGTAAGCCACGACTCGTGGTGACAGATTATTAGAAATGGGTTAAACGAATATGTGAGAGTTAGCCAATAAGAGGCTAGAGCTAATGGGCCAGGCAGTATTTAAATGAATACAGTTTCTGTGTAATTATTTCGGGCACTGGGAGTTGGGTGGGACAGAACAAGGGGCCCTGCGCTGGGAACGCAGCCGCACCCCTTGTGCAACATACTCTTGTAGTCTTCTAGTTTGTTTTTCTTTCTCATTTCTCCTAGCTTTTTTCCACTTCTGCTACTGATGCTGCTCTTTTTTTGCTATGTAAATATCTTTTTCCAGTCCACAATACCCCAGAAAAGTTAGTTGATAGTTCCATTTTAAATACAGCTTTTCTACCCAAGGACTTTACCTCTTATATCCCTGGTGTGACAGACTCTAGGAAACCTGTGACCTAGGCCAGGCTAATTATATTCCTTCTATGAGATTTATCTCCACGGGGTTGGGATCATCTCCTTTCTCTTTCAGATCACTGTTAATGAAATGTAAACCAGAAGTTGCCTCTGTCTACACAAACTCCCTGCTTTGTAATGTTAGAGAAAATGACAACATACAGGCAGAAAGGCAGTCACATGCTGTGAGCATCTCAGGTTCCTGGAGTTATCTGGATATCTGTATTTCTTCAGCCAACAAGTTATTATTTTTTTGATTCTTGAGACAGGACATTTTTACGTATTTCAGGATGTCACTGAACTCAAGATCATCCTACCTCAGCTTCCTAAGTATATAAGCATTTGCCACCATGTCCAACTTAATGCATCCCTTTCTGCTTCCACTTACTCTAAATGAGTACTTATCACTTGGTGTAAGGAAACCCAGACAGGAGTGAAATGAACAACGCAGGTTTTTTTTTTTTTTGCATGCATAGATCCTGAGTTTAACTCCTAAAAAGAGAAGGAGAATAAAAAGGACCTGATTGGAAGAGTAGAACTGAAAAGTATGTGACAACAGAAACCACTTCTGGGGAATGAAATGATGTGACTTGCTGAAGAACGGACACATGCTACATAGATGAAATGAGAGTCAGAAGCAGGATTCAGGAAGCTTGTGGGCTCGCAGAATGCAAAGGGTTTAGTTAGGTTGAGGAAGTTGGCTTTGAATGGGAGAGCAGCCTGACCAGGATGCTTGGGTTTCTGGTAAAGAGCCCACTATCTCAGCCTATGACTCTGGACAAGAAAAACTGAGTTAAGCTTTGGGTCAGAATTCAGGGAAATGTGACACAGATGTCTAAAATTTAGCCCCTCCAAACTCATCTTTTGTTTCCCTTTCCTCCAATTTCTTCCAATGTAACCCACGAGGAGACTTACAACATAGAACAACAATTCTTAAGACATGGTGTTTAATCTGAAGCATCAATACCAGCTGGGGCTACCCCAGCAATATAAATAAATTCATGGTCCCAACACCAGAGTACAGGAGACTCTAGGAGCGGCCCCTGGCCTATATTTTAGCAAGCCTTCTAGTAGATGTAGATTCTTATTAAGGTCTTCGAGCCACAGGAGTCAATAATCCTTTATAGGTAGGTTTTAGAGTGGGCCAGGTCACCCAGAACTGGATTCTATGACTTCACATAGTCAGCATCAATATCTTAAAAGCCCATTTTCCTTAAATTTATTCCAAAACTGTTGAGCAGCTTGTACTATCTGCAAGGTGTTATTATAGATACTTTCGAAATGTCAAGGAGAAGAAGATGACAGCTAGCAAAAAATAGTTGCATTTTAGCAGTGAAAAATATGCTATGTTATCTCTCACATGTGGTATCTAAATTTAGCAGTGTGTGTGTGTGTGTGTGTGTGTGTGTGTGTGTGTGTGTGTAAGGCAGAAGAATTATTTGGGATGAAGAAGGCAAGCAACAAAAGGGGTAAGTAATGGAGGAGAATGAGGAAGATTAGCATACATGGAGGGGAACAAACAAGCAGAGTAAAGTTTCCTCTAAAAATGAATAAGAATAATAAAAAATATGGTGTGGACTTGGCTGTGGAGGATCCTGAGTTAGGAGGTCAGTAGAATGTCCTGGGAGAAACGACATTGAAATGGAGAAAGAGTGACTAGCAGTCAGTCTGGTGAGCGTGAGAGGAGGAAGGTGTTAATCTAGGCCATGTGTAGAAAAGATCTAGTTTCTTTTAGGGAATTAGGAAGAGCTCAGTGCAGGTATGTCATAGTTAATGGTACATACCGATGCTGGAGAGGCAGATCTTAACGCAGACACAATGTGGGCCTCACATATCATTTTAAAGATTGTGTACGTTCCACTGAGAGCAATATGCAAACCACTAAAACTTCAACAGGAGGCTAACATGTTCTGATCTCTTTTCATGTTTAAATGTGCTATTTCCATGAAGAGACTTTCCAGCAGCCCAGACAATGAAAGTAACTCGATGATTTGATTTCCGATTTACAATTGGTTAATAGCAATATTTTTCAAGTATGTGAAAGAGGATATGGTGTCCTCATGGGGACCAAATGCCAGGAACAGAAAAGGAGGAAGGGCCCAGGGGTCGCTTCTTCTTCGTGGTTGTGACTAAGGCTGGTCCTGCCTTTGCATGTCTGAAACAACAGAACTGCAAGTTCACAGGCATCTGCTGCCTCTCTCATCCTTAGCTTCCTTCCTGTGCAGGGGAACCTGGTGTCTATAGTCCCTCTGGAAGCATCTCTCCTACAAAGGACTGCCTTTAGAGATTTAATTTTCTTTTTCAGGTATCACTGCACCCCTCTCAGAATGATCCCTAAATATTTCTATCTTCCCTGGCCTTGAGAAGAGCTTCTATGTTTAATAACTTTCTCTTGTTAGTATATTCTATTATTATACCAACCTGTGTGAATTACACATATGCAGTTATTTTGTATTGCAGTGTGTAGCTTACTAATTACTGGAAAATTATAATCAGTTCCAACTGTCCTGTGTTTCAATGACATACATATTATTAGTCTATGTTTCTAGAGGTTTAGACATGAGACCCACATGTAGATCACTCCTACTTATCCTCCCTTCCCCTCTGGTATCACCCTTTACAAAATTGTGACCTCTTCTTTAATTATTATTGTTACACATACAAACACACACATGCACACATGTATATATAACTTATGGAGTCTATTTAGTGATGCTTTTATGTGCATGTGTCCAGAGTCGATCACAAATCTAACAAATAAGATGGTTCCTGTTCACTTTCTGGACTACCAGCACATCATTCATTCTCCCTTGCACTAATGGTATCACTGTATCTGATTTAACTCACAGTTGGCTACTTCTGCCCCTAGATACACTAGGTCCCATTGACAGTACATCACTAGAGAAATGGTGGCTTTGATGTAGCTCTTCTAGTCTACTTTATTCATCAAAATCTTTTCTGTATTTATTTTTGCACTGGAACATTTTTATTCTTTAAAGAAATATCATGAAGACTCCTATAGGATATAGGAAAGCAAATGATGAGCACGCTCTGTCTCAAAATACGCTAAAGGTAGCACACTCCTTCTGCCCAATCTCAGCTTTTAAGGTAAAAAAAACTCACGAGAAGGTAATGGTGGAGAAGAACTTGAAAGAACAGGATGGTTGAGATGAGGGAAAGACAGAGAGGGAGAAGAAGGAAAGAGATATGTTGATTGAGAAAGTCATTATGGTGTTGCCAAGAACCCTGGCACTAGAGAAATTCCCAGGAATCCACAAGGATGACTCCAGCTAAGACCCTAAGCAATGGTGGAGAGGGTGCTGGGACTGGCCTTGCCCTGTAGTCAGATTGATGAATATCTTAAATGTCATCATAGAACCTTCATCCAACAACTGATGGAAGCAGATGCAGAGATCCACAGCAAAGCACTGGGCTGAGCTCCCAAAGTCCAGTCAAAGAGAGGGACAAGCGATAATATGAGCGAAGGGATTCAGACCATAATGGGGATACCCACTGAAAAAGGTGACCTGAGCTAGTGGGAGCTCGCTCTGGACTGACAGTGGGAGAACCAGCACAGGTCCAAAGTAGGCCCTCGGAATGTGGGTGACAGTGGTGTGGCTGGCCAGACTGCGGGGCCATGGCAATGAGACCAGGATTTATCCCTACTGCTTGTGCTGACTTTTTGGAGCCCATTCCCTTTGGAGGGATACCTTACTCAGCCTAGATATAGTAAGGAGGCCTTGGCTCTGCCTCAAGGCAATGTGCTAGACTTGGATAACTTCCCATGGGAAGGAAACCTTACCCTCTCTGATGAGTGAATGGGGGTGGGGGACAGGATGGTGGAGGGAGCGGGAGGAGGGGAAGGAGTGGGGACCAGGGCTTGTATGTAAAATGTTAAAAGATAGTTTTTTTTAAAAAATAAATAAATTAATTTTAAAAAGATGTTCATGGAGGCCATTGGGAAGGAGACATTAGTAGAACAGAGTTAAACATCTAGGAATGATTCTGTATTTTCTCCACAATTCTTTGAAAATTTTATTAGCCTGTATTATTCTTTCAGTTTACCCACACAAATTCACAGAAACATCAATGCAAGATGTTGTCTGACCTAGTGGCGTTTGCACCAGATTGAAGGGCTGCACCTCCATTCACGCTTCTTCTCTATCAAGCTAAAGCTCACTTTGCCCGGCTCCAGTTCCACCTCATCTGAAGGGATTTCTGCATCACCTCAGAATAGGACAATATTTTTTCCTTCAAAATATTTTGAAGGAGTTCTCTATTTACACTTAACCTTCACTCTCTTAAGTCTTTGTCTTTTCAGGTGTACATTCAATGTCTCCCACTTAGACAACAGACCAGCTAAAGGAAATGTCACGTCTCTTGATACTTTTGGTCCTCAGTGTCCAGTACGATATGCTGCCCACAGCAGTTGCTTTGTTGGTTATTTTGATGGCAGCACACAGCAGAAAATAATACCCATAGAGCCTTTGATCTTCCTTCACATGTAGAAGCCTAAGCTAAATAAATTTCTTATTCTTGGAAGTACCTCGCACCCAACACACAGACACACAAAGCAGGGCTGGGGAGGTTTGGGGACCTGTCTCTCTGGCTCTAGCTGAAGCTATTACTTTTCTCCTCCAGTTACCAGGAAATTAGCATCTATGAGTACCATTTATTAAATAATATTAGAAGTAGATTTGGGAAATGACAAGAGTTTAAGTGGGACATTCTCAGTATAGATCACAAATAGTATAAGCTTTCAGTAAAGATGCATAATTATCATATTCAAAAATTTTAAGAAACATACATTCCTATGTAAATCACATGATACCACTTTACTTGCAGTGTGTGTGTGTGTTTTATGTGTATCATATATGTATATGTGGGTGGATATATATGCATGTATATGTGAAGTCAGAGATCAAATTTCTTCACCTATTGCTCTCCACCTTATTATTTGAAAACATAATCATTGCATTTGCTGATTCATGTATTTATTTATTTGTGCATGCACGTATGTGTGTGTGTGTGTATAGGCACATGCTTTCTATTGTGTATATATGTGGGAGTCAGAAGACAACATAGGAGAGTTGGTCCAGTGATTGAACTCAGGTCTTTAGATTTGGTGGTAAGTACTCTTCCACAATGAGCCATCCTGCTGGCCCTTCACCTTGTATTTTGAGACAGAATCTCTAAGTATTAGCAGGAGCTTACTGACTTGGCTAGCATAGCTCACCAGGAAGCTCTAAGAATCCTCCTGCCTCTGCCTCCCCAGTGTGGATGCACACGTTTTGAAAACGTGTGCTCTGGATTTGAATTCAGAGCTTCATGCATTTACCATGGGAACCCTGACCACGGAACCACTTCCCTCGTCTTTCTCACTTCACTTCTAAACCTCTACAGTTCCCTAGAATGCTTTAAGGCCTTGGAAATTCTGGCCCATTCCGCTTCTTCATCTGAATCTCTACCACCCGCTCCTGGCACTCACCACTTCCTGGCCACTGCAGAAGGCTCTTGGTCTGGACTGCCACACTCCTGCCAAGTCCCTCACTCTGCTTGGCTTCCTGTGGACAACATCCTCTGCAGGATGGGCCTCATGCTTCTTTCTTTCATCAGCTCCCTTTGTCCTTTGAATTGCCCTCTGATTTCAAGAGAAACTTGAGCTCCTGAGTTATATATTTCTAAATCCTCCATTGTGTGCAAATATGCACAACTGTGGAATAATTTTTGTGCTTATGGTCTTCACTCAACTATAAGTGCTACCATATCAGAATCTATGCTAATACCATACACTATAAACGTTCAATACTCAGAATAAAGCCCAGTGCATAATACACTTAAACAATGGAACAAATGAAACTTTCATGAATAATTGAATGAATAACTTTCAGAGACCAAGTTGTCCTGTTATTCACAACCAGACCTTAATGCTTCTTGTTTTGTCCTGAGTGGATATGGACTACATTGTCTAGTTTGTGTTTCCTATGCATGCACACAGTAGGTTTTATAAAACAGCGACAGCTTTTATAAAAACAAGACCAAATAAACAATATGCAATGGAACTCTTTACTTGGTCTCAGAATTCAATATAATGCAAAAAAATTAGTCTGTCTTATGCCGACAATAATAGAAATCTCATTAATTCTTTTCAACATTAAGTTATCTTTTAAAAATATATATGCTTTGAGGTAAAAAACAAAACCAAATAAACAAAAACCAGAATGAAATGGTCCTACTGCTGTGAAACATCCCCAGGTTTCGAAATCTCCAGTGTTTGATTGTTGGTGAATGAGGCTTCCTTTCCCTAGAGACTCTGGCACCCAGACAACAAGCCCAGGACCTATGTCCCTGTCCTTTGGCTCTTGAGTTACCCTGCTGAGTCAGACAACTGAAGAACAAATTACAGCTAACAGCAGAGAAGACTTTTTCTGATGCAGAAACCTGAGCTTTTCAAAACCTCTGGCTTGAATATCTTTCTGTCAGGCTGCAGAAAATGGGCCATATTTGAGCTGAACATTTGCACACAGTCTCACTCCTATAGCTTCCATCATCATGGTTTGAGGCAGAATATATACAAAACTCAGTTTCTTTTTCTATCTGTAGTTCAGAATAAGCCATTAACTAAAAGGTAGAGAATAAATCTTATGCTTTTGTGCCTAGGTTCATAGCCTTTTGCTTTCCATTTTATAGCCACCCCATAACAGTACAAGTGAATGTCATGCTTTGAGGGATTTTCAAACACACACCGAGCTCCCAGGCAGAACTGTATTTGGGTGCCATCAAGTCTTTCCTTTTAGCTACTGACCTGCACACTGCGAAATTATCAGAGCCATCATCACAGACATCAGTAGGCTTCTGAGCGGAGGTACTCACTTGGAGCCCGGAGTCAGCCACAGGCTCACCCCCTTCTGTAGCTGCCAGCATTTCAGTATCGGAATCAGTTTCTGCAAATCTTTTTGTAATTGTTTCTTTTTCCCTAAGTGTGTGCAAGAGCTGAGATTCTCTGAGACAGCATCTGCCTTTACTCCCTGAAGGGCTCCCTGGGGGTCTCTTCTCCTCCACGGACCTCCTTGGCAGGGGAGAGCTGCATCCTTGGTATTTTGTGACTTTTCCTCTACAGATGTTTAAAGAATGACTCTCACATTCCATCAGCTCCTGGTGCTGTTCACCTTTGGATCCCAGCTCAACAAGTTCGATTCTGTCAGGAGTGGAGGACCCAGCCACGCTTCCACATGGCTTATTGTTACTTCTCCTTCTTCGAGACAGTCTGAATTTAACCTGAGCTCGTCTTTTTGCCTGAACCCAGTGACTTTCATCTGTGGAGGATGAATCTGAAGTGTCCGTATTAAGTTCTCTCCACCTGGGACTTGAGATCTGGAGGTGAAAGTCATTTCTTCTCCCCTTTGCTTGCTCTTCTGAGTGCTCATATCTCTGAGAGACCCTCCTCCTCCTCCTAGGCTTCTGTTTTACTGGTTTCTGACCAGACTCCTTTCTAGCCTGGCTCAGCACCATGACAGGGCTGCAGTGCTCAAATGCATCTTCCGACATGTCATACAAGATGGAAGATCTATACAAGGAAGACACCAGGCAAAGGGTGGGAAATGGGAATGGAAAGGAAAGTCATGGGAAGACAAAGAGAGAGAGAGAGAGAGAAAGAATGATGAAAATGACAGCATGGCCAGAAGTTGTTTTAAAAAAAGATAGACTGAAGGAAAACTAAGTGGGGGGTTGGGGCATGAAATCCACAGACAACACAAAGTAGAAGCAAGACCCACTGATTTTCAGGTCATGAAACAAAACTACAACACACTAGCCTACGAAATATTAAATAGGATCATTTACCCAGGACTTACCTGCAGATGTCCTGAGTAGATGGACAGACAGACAACCTTGACTGGCTCCTGGGAGCTGTCCCTGTGGTCGGGCTGCTTGCCTGGAGGAACAAGTTAGATAATTTGGCATCTTGATTAAGGTAATACATGGTTGATATTTTGCTTTTTTTCCACATATTGAAAAAATTACAACAAATGTGGCTGCTGGTCATGTTGCTCATAATGCAGCTCATTGAATGTGGGAAGTCAGAGGGCTTGTTTTGCAAAAATAAAACTCATTTGAGGAACTTGAAACAGCTGATGTGCCGTACTGCTCGGCTGTTGCTTCATTTGTGAGAGAGGAAGATGATTCCACAAGTTTCTATTCTTTTTACTATAAGCACTGGAGTGGAATAGCTCAATTTGCCTGGGAAACAAATGAGTATTTAAAGGTCCCAATGAAGTCAAGGGCTACAATGTCAAGATGTAAGAAGGGTCATGGTAGGCTGGTAAGTGTGAATAATCAAATTGTCATCAGGTTGTTAGATATTATATTGAGTTAGCAAGAAGGCCCCATGAGATCATATATTTGAAAACACCTTGTAATATTTAAAAGCCTGCAGCTACTGTTGTTGTAAATTCATTATTAGAGTAAACAAACCCATCTTTCAAAACATTGTTAACCTTTCTTACATTTTTGTTTTTCCCTTCAAACACTAAGTTTGAAGCTAAGAGCCTGAAATAATTCAAATGGGTAACACACAGTTAAGTACATGTCACCATTTTTTTTTCTTTTGAAATCCAACAGTTCTTGACTCCACTTGACTTCTTATACTGTTATGCGTACTTTGGAAAATGCTGATGAACTAGAAGCATGGATGTACTGGTGATTCACTATTGGACTTACACTGTGGCTTTATCTAATCTTTACGATAATTTCACACATGGGAAATAATTGGCAGATTTGAGTTATTTAAAACCACTTCTGCATATTCAATTAGGACAATAAGTGTTTGTAGTAAACACTATAATTATTTCTAAGTACAGTTGAGAAAGCTGAGAAATTGAAGTAGCTCTTCATTAAGACATAGAAGAATGAACATTTAGATCAAAAATCTGACTTTGTCCTTCTATATTCTAATTACCAGAGATGCAGCCTCTCCAAAGAGAAACAAAGCTAATGACAGGTACACATTCTGGTGTGACTGACTCTGTCAGTAAAATACATGATTTCATCACTAAGAAAATAACACTTAAGAGTAGAATAATTGCAAATTTCAAAGTAATTCTCAAAACTCTTGTGTTAGAAATATGGAAATTGTCTCACACTAGTGATTGAGTGATTCAGAATATTCTAAGCCAAGAGGCAAGAGAAAAATTGTGTAAGTCTTCATAGTTAGCTGAAAACTGGCACTCTAAGAAGGTCTACAATCTGATTTCTGAATATTCTCTCTTCCCCTCTCTCTCTTTAATAGGGACTCATGTGGTCTATACTAACCTTGAGTTTTCTGTAGAGCTGAGAATTACCTTTAATTTATGTTCTCCTGTCTCCACTCTTCAAGTTCTTGGAGTATGCCACTACATTGAATTTCTAATCTCTGGATATTGTATACGTGTTTCCTTCTATGATAAAGAGTCTTTATATACATGACTAAGTTAGGGGTTTTGACAAAGAGATTTTGTTGAAAATTCCCAGCACGTTTAATGTAATCCTAGAACCCTATAAGAGGAAAGCTGTGGGGTTAAGGCAGAGAAAATGAAGGATGGAGATGTCAGATAGGAGTCCTGCGTTTGGGAAGGTAAAGGCTCTGAGCTAAGGAGTGCAAGTAGCTTGAAGATACTGGAAAGGGTTAGAAAATGCATCCCTCCTTCATGTCTACAAAAGGAATGTGAGCTTGTCAACACCTTGATTTTATCCCAGTAGAATCTGTGTTTGGCTTTTGATCACTAGAATCATAAGACAATAAACTGTGTATGATGTCAGCTAGTTTTTGTTGATCTTATACAAGTTACAAACAAATTACATTTCTTCCATAGTTTGCTGAAGTTAAATTGGGAATAGTTTGGCTAACATTAAAAGGCAAGTGGAAGTCATTAAAAGAAGAGAGTGAAACATTTCAGGGAGATCAAACAGTGTGCAGAAAGGATAACATTATGAATGTGTTCTCAGCCTGATGCACATCTGTGGACATCTGATTTATACATTTATATCATCTCATGAATATTGTCTCTTTTGATCTTTGAATATTTTTCAGTATCAACCCATATTCTATGATATTCATTATCTGCATCAAGATTCCTTTTAAGTTATTGGTTTTTTTTTGTTTTTCAAAATAACACCGTTTTGAGCTGCTAAGATGGCTCCGTTGATAAAGGTGCTTGCTGTTAAGCCTGACGACCTGAAGTTAATCCTCTGGAGCCATATGGGAGACAGAGCACTAGGTCCTGTAAGCTGTCCTCTCACCCCCTCATATGCACTCTAGTGTAGGCATTCCCGAAAAAGATAAATAAGAAAAGAAAGAAAAGCAATAAATAATTTAAATCCAAAAAATAACATCTCTGTATTCTTTTAACAGGTACATGTCAACATTTATAAACTGTATTTCTGTTCATTAAATAACAAGTTTCCTTAGATTTCCATCTTATAATCCTCATATATCCATAGAGATTAGTAGGGAGCTCTGAGCAGACTAGGTACTGAGTGAAGATCATTTTTGAAGATTAATGCTTACTCATGTTAACAAAATGAATGAGGCCCCAAGTGTGCTCAAATTGCTGTTGATATTATTATGTATATGATTGGCAATAGGATGAGCACATATGACTCTGAAGCTGCGCATAGATGTTGAGTCATAATAATAACAAACTCATTTTGTAACCTCATGTGTCTGCACAAATACATGCTGTATTACAGGAAATATTTATCAGTGAATAAATACACAAAACAGGAAAAACACATAGCTGCTGTAAGAAGGCCACTAGTTAGTTCCTGGCTGCTCAGTCCCAAAATAATCACACAGAAACTGTATTATTTAAATCACTACTTGGCCCATTAGCTCTAGCTTCTTATTGGCTAACTCTTATATCTCAATTTAACCCATTTCTAGTAATCTGTACATCGCCATGTAGCTGTGGCTTACTGGGTAAAGTTCCAGCGTCTGTCTCCAGTGGAGCTACATGGCTTCTCTCTCACTTCACCTCCTTCTCCTCAGCATTCAATTTAGTTTTCCCCACCTACCTCTACTCTATCCTATCATGGGCTCAAGACAGTTTCTTTATTCACCAATGGTATTCACAATATACAGAGGGGAATTCCATATTTCCTCCCCTTTTCTGTTTAAATAAAAAGGAAGGCTTTATCTTTAACATAGTAAAACTACATATAACAAAACAGTTATCAAGCAAGAATTATAGTTACAATATTTATATCTATTTTATCTTTTATTATGACTAAAGAAAATTATATTTATTCTTCAACTCCATTAAAGACTCCAGAACGATACAATATTACCTAAGTTAACAAGAAGTGCATTGAAGCAACTTCCAAAACTCTAGAATTGACAGAGACATCTCACTGTCTGGACAGTCACCCAAAGTTCTTTTGTATCATTGGGGCATCCATTTTTAGTCTACTGGCCCATAGTGTTTGGCAGACTTTTTACAAAGCAGGAAATTTCATCTGTGTACTGTAGAATGTCTGGCAGACACTTTGATGAAGCAGGAACCCCAAAGGATCATCTCACCTTTAGGCAAGTTTAGCAGTCATTTTGTTTTTTGCAGGTCCTGCATGTCCAGTTCATCAAGCAGTCCAGGCAACAGCAGTTTTTTGCCCAAATGGCTAACCAATGCCATAAGAAGCCTCTTTGATGCCCATCTTCTTCTTGATGTAGATTGGGGCTGCCAGGAGCAGATGTGTCTCACTGTCATGAAAAGTCCTAAGTTTTTTTTTTTTTTAAGATTTTATTTATTATTACAGTATTCTGCCTGCATGTCTCCCTGCAGGCCAGAAGAGGGCACCATATCTCACTACAGATGGTTGTGAGCCACCATATGGTTGCTGGGAATTGAACTCAGGACCTCTGGGAGAGCAGCCAGTGTTCTTAACCACTGAACCACCTCTCCAGCCCAAGTCCTAACTTCTTAAACATTTTAAATGCCATACTCTGTAGGTCTCTGAAAGATTTGAAGAATGCCTATCTAACTGAAATATATCTCTGTATAGCTAGAAAACCTAACTAACATGACTACAAGATTAACTATTATAGATGATTATCTATTAACCTATATTTCTTAGTTATACATTATATTTGTTAAATGAACTTCACAATTACAATATCTTAGTCAAGAGCAATATATATATATATATATATATATATATACAGTATAACAATAGCATATCCCCCTTTAAATGTAACAAAACATTTATAAACAATATTTGGGAATATGGGCATAGTTCTCTAGACTACTTCCTGCTGTTTGGGGGCACTGTTAATCAGGTCTTTTATGGTGTATCCTGTGTACTAGGTTCATCTCAGTCAGCAGTTGGGTGAAGTAATTTTTTGAGGGGTGTTCAAGGCAACCTTTCAGGGGGGTCTTGGTTCATCAAACCATATTAGTCTGGAAGCAATCCACAGGTTCTCATCCTCTGTGGAAACAAAAGAAGAACCTCTTTTCCAAAGCAACATATCCTTAGCCCAAAGTTCTGAAGTCAAGATAGCTTTATAAATACACATGCTGGATTAGTTTAGCAGCCCATACAATGAAATGTCTTTCTGTACTTAGCTCCTTTACAGTCCAAAAAATTCAAAGACAGCACAATAATATACATAATCCAGACTCTCTGTGTATATTTCATCTTTACATGGCTTGTTTTTACTTTATTACTTTTTAATATTTATTTTATTATCTTTACTCCTTTAATCTATTGATTGTCTATACTCTGTCTCTTTAAAGACTTTATTTTTTTAACAATTTATTTATTTTTTATAACTCTCTATACTCTTTTCTTCTCTCTCACTCCACTTCCTTCCTCTCAGCATTCAGTTTAGTTTTCCCATATCACATAGCTTTTTTTTATAGTTTGGGTCCACAGTGATACTAAATCATGTAGTTTTGTATCTGTAGCTCTTTACTATTTTGTTACTAGGAAACAGTCAATTTTCTATAAAGTACACTCAAATAGCTCAAACCAATGATTATTTTGTCCATGATCAGCTGGTTATCTTAATTAACAAAAGATAACACCTGTGTTCATGAGCATCCCCTGAGCTCACCTACATGCCGACTGCTTCCCACCCCATGATCTGTTCTTGTTTCCTTTTCTGCTCTTGGTCTTCTCTGGTTCACTTCTTTCTTGACAGGAACCCAAAAATAAACAATAAGTTAATACTCCAGCGAGTAACTCCTAGATGAGAGTCAATGGATAAAAGTGTCTCTACTCTGCAGAAAGCTCAGTTCTTATCTTTTCCATGTCTTGTTACTGCTGTCTTTTAATTGTTTGGTTTAGTTTATAAAAAGCTGCCTAGGGCCCACTAAGAACAATTAAGTGAGACTGTTTCTGCAACCCACTAAGTGTATCTAGGTGAGACTGTATATACAACATACTAAGAGCATCTAGGTGAGACTGTGTCTACAGTCCACTAAGAGTATCTAGGTGAGACTGTGTCTACAGTCCACTAAGAGTATCTAGGTGAGACTGTGTCTACAGCTTACTAAGAGTATCTAGGTGAGACTGTCTACAATCCACTAAGAGCATCTGGGTGAGACTGTGTCTACAGTCCACTAAGAACATCTAGGTGGGACAGACTGTTCCTGTAGCCCAAGGCCATCTAGGTGATACTGAGGTTATGATGACCTGTTGACTCTTCTCATAGAAACTGAGACAAAATGACCTCTAGCTTATTTCAGTTTTGATTTATTTATTCAGGAAACATGAATTAATGGCCCATATAACATAACAGGAACTGCGATACATTAGGAAACAGCATCTAAAGGATTTTTGGTTTCAGGGAGATTTGTTTTATATGTGACTTATAGAGACTGCTGACAGGCAGTCTGATGAAGGAGGATGGCTGCTGCAGAGTAGAGCAGGGGTTTTCAAGTTCCTAGAAGAGTCAATTTTTAACCTAGAAAGGAACAATGAGAGCAAAATTGGAGGAGCTGTTCAGAGAAGGGTAAGTGTGTATAATTGTGTAAAGTGCAGAAGTACAAATGGTCAAGAAAAAATAGAATATGCATGATGCATAGGAAGATGTGTATTGTTAGATTGGAACTAAGAATATATGTATTCATGTATGTATGTATGAATATATGCATGTACAATATCTATTATCTTCTCTTATTTAACTATTATTTATCTATCATCTTTTATTTATTTATCTACCAATTAATTATTTAGTCTTCATTTTTATCTCTATCTGTTGTCTGACTATCAAGTTCTATATCCCTTAGTTTGTACAAAGCCACATTTTGAGTAAATTGGACATGATAGGTTATTAAACAGTGGTGTTAGAACACAATAAGGCACTTGGAAACTGTAAACCCAGTCTACCTTATAAATTGCACTAGCTTAGATGGATAAAAGATTTAAATATAAAAAAACCACAAATATATGGGAATGAAACATATTATGTACATTTTTAATATTGTGGAATAAGTTATAAGACTATGAAAGGAGAAGCAGGAAAACATAAACATGAGAATTTAGCAAACAAAAGTTTCTAATTCACAACAACGAGACACACGGTTAAATAGCAGCATAGCCATAGCTGAAGAAACACATGGTTAAATAGCAGCATAGCCATAGCTGAAGAAACACACGGTTAAATAGCAGCATAGCCATAGCTGAAGAAACACACGGTTAAATAGCAGCATAGCCATAGCTGAAGCTGCAGGGGATTTGTCCCATTTTATAACACATATGTAGCCAAACGGCTAATTTGTCTACGTCAGACATCTCTCACAAATCATGACATTAATTTCCATTGAGAACAATGAATAAGACATACAGACAGGTAGTTCACACAAAAAGAACTACAGATAGCCAAGAACCTTGCTTATAATAATCTCAATTTCTACAGGCAAACCAACGCAAAGGGAGTTAACGGTGGTCTGCCCCGTCACTGATCATATCAGTATGTTCAAGAAGACTGATCGTCTCTACCTGGTGCAGGTAAGATATGGAAAATCAGCCAGGTGTGGTGGTGCATGCCTTTAATCCCAGCACTTGGGAGGTAGAGGCAGGCAGATCTCAGGGAGTTCGAGGTCAGTCTGGTCTACAGTGTGAGTTCCAGGAGAGCAGAGTTGCTACACAGAGAAACCCAGTCTTGATTTGAAAGATCTAATGCTGCCATAGACCTTTGAGGTAATCTGGCATTTTAAAAGATTTTATTTTTATTTGTGTGTGTAGGTGCTGAGACTGCTGGAGACTAGAGGAAATCATCATGCCCACTGGATCTGGAGTTACAGTTGGTTATGAGTTCCCTGATATGGGTGATGGGAATCAAACTCAGGTCCCCTGAAAGAGCAACAAACACTAAGCCATTTCTCCATTCCAACCCCATATTTTGACAACTTATTTGCAGGGCAATTGTTAAACTTTATTGAAATAGGAAATATCTTTATAATATAGAATAAGAATTGTATTCATCAAAATTAATTTTGCTAAAACATTCGTCAAATTGTTCAAAGACAAATTTCTACAAGGTGTTCACTTTAACTATTTATAAAAGTAAGAAATTAGAAGTAACCCAGATATTTAATTATTGACTAGGAATTATACAAGCTACTAAACAAAATCAGGTGTGCACACATATGCACACATGCTCTTCTGCCAAATTTTCATACTAATCTTAATTTGTTTTCACTTCGACTTTTCTTTTTGATATTCATTGTATATAACACTGTGCTATATGAGGATGTTAAATTCAATTACATGGTATCCATTGAGCATGTTCTAGCCCATATCACCCTACTATTTACACGCACTTCTGAATCTATTTTAAAGAGGAAGATTGGCTTTCAAAATTGTATACAGTGCAATCTTGCTTGAGTTAATTGTGTTTTGTTGGTGTCTATGTGTATACACACATGAAAAGTCTGGAGGTAAAGAACTGGCCATTGGGAGTGCGCATCTCTGGGGTGGAATGTTATGGAAATCTTATTTTTTAATTGTATGTTTCTATAATTTAAAATTGCTGGTTTTAATAACAATAATTTTATATCATATTGACAATTATTTATTAATTTCTCTCTTTTAATATTAAAGTGATTATTATTATTTACTCAACATTTTGGTTAATCATCCAGCTCTTCACTTAAATATAGTCATGACACCAAGTAGTAGAGCTAACATGATGATGTGAATTCGTTGACCTTAGAGCTGTTTTGTAGAGATCCTGGAGCTGTAATGAGATGCTAAGATATCAAGACCTTTTGTATTTATTCTCAGGAAGTCATACTTGCCTTGATTAATGGAATCTGTCCTGTTTCCTCAAAGAAGGTATACAGCAGCCACAGGCCTACGGGTCTCAACCCCGGCTAAATTTGGAATTCTGGGGTAAGTCTGAATATAATCTTAAGTCTCTGAGGAATGAGATCCCAGCACAGGTGCAGAGATCCGTATTCTAAAGGCTCCACAGGGGCTTTGAAGCTCTTCTGGAGAGTGGTAAGCAGGTGTGTGACTGGGGCGGTGCCTATGGAAGACTCCCTAGGGTGGATCAGGAAGGCACCATGACCTGATCCTGAAGCCTGACCCTCCTTTCCATGTTCCTGTCAGTTCAACATTTCAAACAGCACAGGCGGTGGGAGGAATAAGCAGCTGGAACACATGGAACTAGCTATGTTTTCTCCTAAACCAACAGGAGCAAAGAAATCCACTTAGTCTGTGCTTAGGTGAGAGGGCTCACCTACATAAATAAGCAGGGCTCACCATAACTAAAGTAGTATAATTTTATTACAGGACTAGGGGAAAGGTTATCTAACCAAGAGGCCTGGCGTTGCTGGTGAAAGGCAAAACCTGAAATAGGTTGGAAATTGAACCTGGCTTAACTGTAATTGGAAAACTGGCCACCAGCTCTCCAACCAAGAACACTTAAGCATCCAGTCTGTTAAAAATCTGGAGGACAAAGCTCTATCCAGAGGTTCCCACAAGATATTAAAGTTGAAAAGAAGAAATCTTGAGGGATTGTTCATGACTAAGTTGTGAGCTGGCAGGGACTGAAGTTTTCTTTTCTTTCTTTCTTTTTTTTTTTAATTAGTTTACTTTTTAAAATCAAGCATTTTCAACATCAGTGGCATTGGGAGCTCAGGGTTGAAAATGAAGACCGAGATCATGTTTAGAAGTTCACATTTTCCTACCCAATTACAGAAAAATTACCTGGAGGCCTCCTGAAGGTTTTGTGTGATTCCTAAGACCGCTACGTAGCGCTTAGCTGTATGCTTCTTTTGGTTTGTTTTTTGCTTTTTGTATTTTTTTTTTTTTTGAGACAGACAGGGTTTCTCTGTAGTTTTGGAGCCTGTTCTGGAACTAGCTCCTGCAGACCAGGCTGGCTTTGAACTCACAGAGATCCACCTGCCTCTGCCACCCGAGTGCTGGGATTAAAGGCGTGTGCCACAACCTCCCAGCTAAAGTTGCTTTTTAAAATTATTTGTTTTTTGGCAGAAGGAGACAGAATGTCTCGAGGTCTAAGAACAATTTGAGGGAGTCAGGTTCCCTGCATCACGTGGGTCTCGGGATCACACTCAGGTAAGCAGGCTTGTCTGCAGTGGCCTTTACCCGCTGAGTTGTCTTACACCACCTTTTTAGAGGCTGGGTCTCACTGTGTAGCCCTGGCTGCCCTGTAACTCACTATGTAGACCCAGTTTGTGTTAAACTCACAGAGATCTGTCTTCCTGCTTCTGCCTCTTGAATGGTATAACATCACACTTGACTTGAAGATTTTATTATTATTATTATTTACGTTATTTTTTATCCTATGGAGCATTAGTGAAATGTAAAGGGAGAAAATTGTGGAGCATAAAGAGTAGGAAAGAGTGGCAGGTTGGGTGATATTAACAAACCTTTGGTACATGTTATTTGCAAGGAATGGAGAATCTTTTAAGGGAAAACCAGATTTGCCTTGGCAAGTGGCATCACCAGGAGAGGGCCGCTTAGAACAAAACTCTTCTAGTAGGTCATAAATAGAATATAGTGAGCAACAGGGAATCCTAGCACACATTTCCTATTGAAACATAGAGTCAAATAACCAAAGCAATCAACTCTTGCTGTTTTGCTAAATGGTGAGCTGGTCATGAAATGGTCATGCATGTCAAACTACCTTCTAAACACTAACATGCTACAGATATGTGCTAGCTAAACTTGCGATGTCACTCTTGCACCTCAAGTTGATGTCAGTTATTTATTTTCTGATTCCACCTTCACCCACCTGTCCTTTCATAAGCCGGAACAGGAGGGAGTTAATCCCAGCAGGGACAATGCTTAACGAAAGTGGACAGTGGGGGGCTGTGCTTTAGTGACTGAGTTCACTCCAGGGGAAAACCCGAGAGACAATAGCTATTTCTTAGGAGAATTATTGGAATGAACAGAACCAGGCCTCCCTGAATTAACTCAAAATGTACCTTTAAGTTGACCACCACGGCATTGTATAATAACCTTTGTATTTCCTCACTTAGACTTCCTGAGACATTTCTCAAATGCTGTATCTGCAAACAAATTCTTGTCAGTATATTATTGTAAGTGAACCTTAAAATGAGAGACAATCGATGGGAATGAAGATGTAAATGATAGAATCTTGGGGACAGGCCACCTATAGTAAGACTTGTAAGGGATCTTTGCTGAGTGCTAATGGCACTTAGAGAGCTGTCACTCAGCAGTTCCCAGGGTGGGTGAGATTTGGGTGGAAAGGGAAGCGTGGTTCTGTGTTTGCAGAGGAAAGGTCAATGAGAATTAGCTCTTCCCAGGCTTTGTTAACTGCCTTGGAAATGTCTCTTAAAGAGAAGGGCAAATTCAGCTAAGCCAGCTATCAAAACTGCCAAAGCCTGCTTACAATCATGCCTCTAAGTGTTGATATGTAGTTGCTAGGCGACCTTAAGAGACAGAAGCTAAGATGGAGGATTAATGTATCAGCTCCGGTCTTTCAATCTTGAAGCCATCCTCTTAGGTGGTTTCCCTGAACCAAACTGCTGCCACACGTGTGTCTCTACATGAGGTATTCTCTTAATTTCTGCTGTTATTACTTCTCTTAAGGATACAGCCTCATACCTCAGGCTTTCCTTACTTCAATAATATCTAGAATTCCAGACTCCACTGCCCTGAAGAGCTGGGGTTACAGTTGTGTGCCTGGTTTTATCCAATGCAAAAGTTTGAACTCAGGGCTTCATATATGGTAGGCAAGCACTCTACCAACTGAGCTATCTTCCCAGCCCATTGGCTCATGATCTGTTTCTGCCTATCCACCTTTTCCCTCTTTCTCATTCCTGTTACCTATGGTCGTTTCCCAAACACATTACTGGCAAAAGCACTTGTATTCGACTCTGCTTTTGTGAGAACATGAACACGATGTCAGCGGACTAGGGCGGCTGTGTTGGCTGGCAGTGGGCTGATGGATCCCCAGGACAGTACATGAGTTGCACAGTAGGAGAATACGTTGGCTGAATCCTGACACCGAGCTTGTTGGCACACACTATTTTCAGATTCCTTTTTATGAACTGTTCTCATTCACCATGTGCCCAGTGTGTTCAGCCTCTGTCCCACTGTACAGATATCAAGTCCTGCATCTGGACTTTCCTTAAACTTGTTATATTTAATTACTAAGAAAAAATAGAGTTTTTACTACCTTTTATTTTTTTCTTTTGTGCTCTGCATTCCGAGGATCTCTGAGATTTTATTTTCCAAGTTACCATCCTGATCATATACTTTTCCTTCTCAGAAGGGTCTCAGTCACTCCTCATTACTTAGCAAATTCAGTACAATGACCAGTTTGGTATTTAGGGTCTTTATGTTGTGGATCTAATCTAATTTTCTGGTATTGATTCACCCCTTTCTCTTAGTTCCTGTGTTGCAGCCAAAGCTAGCACATTTGCAGTTTCTAAACACGCCTGTACTTTTGTTTCCACGCCTTTATAGGGAGGAAACCACCAAAGCATGGGTGTGGAGTGTCCGTCAAGCCTGGGCAGTCTTCCACGGTTTGTCCACACGTGCTTCTCTGAACTCTAAGGACCTTCTTTAACTTCTCATAGACGATCCATCTTGCTTTCTTCCAGAATTGATTTTCATCAGCCATACCCTCGTCTAGTCACTGGAAAGTCACCACAGGCTTCTCCAGCTAATCTTTCCCCTCCTTTCACTGCAAACAAAACTGAAGAGGCCATGCCTACTCATTGCCGAAATGGTATCTTCATGGTGTCCTGCACTGAGCAGGCAGCCAATAGAGACTCCTGGAGTAGATTTCATCTTGGTAATTGTTGACTTCTGTTGGACTGAGCTTGGTGATAGTTGAACCTAGTTGAATTGTTCTTAGTAAATCCTATGCTGATTGCAGGAGAGATCAAAATGACAATCATTTCACAAGGAACAATGAAGAAATTCAGCCCTGCATTGCAGAGAGAGAAATCCCATCACTTAACAGAGTAAATGAGCTGGGGTGAAAATGTTATTTAGATTTAAGACCCTATCCTTGGAAACTGGAATCAAGAAGTGGATGAAATGAGTGCCCATCATCTGTTTTCTTTGTCATACACACATATTCCGATTTAGAAAATGACATAATTATAGCATGCCGATGAGAGCATGTGTTTTAGCGATTTTGAAACTGGCAGGGTCTGCTTAAAAGGAAAATGCAGTAATTGAGGATAAAAATGAATCAAAATATTTTAAATGCATGGTCTCATTCAGCGGCAATGTATTGTTTTAATTTGCTAGTTGGTACATTACAAGAGCTCGAGTAATTTGTGCATCCCTTTAATAGGTGCAAGATTGAAATGGAGATAGGGAGGGAAAAACAATTGGCTCGATGAGCAGAATAATATGTTCTTTGAAATGAAGCATTCTTTATAATGGATGTTTACTTCAGAAGATTACACTGTACAGTGCATTGAAATGGGAAAAACAAACAGGAAGCCAGCTGCATTAATTTTATCAAAGTTATTTATATCATCAGTATAATTAAAGGCAGTAATTTCAAATTAGGTTTCCGGAGAATCCATTTATACATGACACAAGACAACTTGTCTCCATGGCATCTCAGCTGTGATTGTGTTGGGGGGGGCATTGTTAACTACTACTACCAATTGGCCTTGGCATTCTGAAAATTAATTATTGTTTCAAAAGATGCTAAAGCTGTTGCCTCCTGCTGCCCTGACCAGTTTAGATCCACTGCACAAGGAGAGCCCAATAAATAATTTAGGAAAATGACAAAGAATAATCATGCATAATCTTTACAAATGGCTTCTCTTATTTAGTGATACATTAATAATACACAAGAAGCAGCATTCCATAACTACAGATGGGAAAACTTCTGTTTTTAAATATAAAAAAAGCCCTCATCAATTTCAGAAGTAGTTCCTGAGCAGCATACTGAAGATTTAAGTGTGAAATGAAATATTACACTGGGTCTTGAGAATAGAAATTTACCCTAAAATTACCCAGAAAACTCTTCTGGTGATGAAAAAGATACTCCAATCATGTTAAAATGCATGAATTTTGAGAGTGTCCTTATATAATCTCTGGGATTGAGGGAATGAGGCCTAATTCCCACCTAACACATGATAGCATTTGCAACAAGCAGTCATCTGACTCTTGCCTAGCCAGTAAAGGGAGTTCATTTATTAGAATGTCCTCTGCAGCTCTGGGGTTGTGTAATTGTATGGATCTAGTGTTATATTGGAAACCGCTCTGGCTGTCCACATCAGCCTCGCTTTCACCTCCATTGCAGCCGCACAGAATTTGCTTAACATTTGCTTCTGTCCAGTACCATAGACCTTTAGTGTTTATTCACCCTCACGATGGTCCTGGCCACCCCTGCAGTCACTCCTTAGGTCCTCATTTTGCTTTAAATAAGTTGGGAATCTGCTTCAGTTTCATTTATTTATTTTTCATTTTAAAGTGTGTTTATCTTTCTCTGTGTGGATGTCGGTGCAGTGCACATTCGCATGCGTGTGCTTGTGTGCGTGTCTGTATCTATGTGGGGGTATGTATATGAGTGATTATACCTACAGGGGCCAGAAGGTGTCGCTCTCCTGGAGCTTGAGTTAGGGTGACTGTGAACTGCCTGATATGGGGCCGGGAACCAACCTAGGGTTCTCTGCAGAAATAGTATTTTTTTTTTATTGAAATCTACATTTTTCTCTGCTTCCCTCTCTGCCTCTCCCCTTTTCTTCAACCCTCTCCCAAGGTCCCCGTGCTCCCAATTTACTCAGGAGATCTTGTCTTTTCTATTTCCCATGTAGATTAGATCTATGTATGTCTCTCTTAGGGTCCTCATTGTTGTCTAGGTTCTTTGGAATTGTGATTTGTGGGCTGGTTTTCTTTGCCTTATGTTTAAAAACCACTTATGAGTGAGTACATGTGATAATTGTCTTTCTGTGTCTGGGTTTCCTCACTCAAAGTGACATTTTCTAGCTCCATCCACTTGCCTGCAAAATTCAAGATGTTGTTATTTTTTAGTATTCATTCTTAATCACTGAGCCATCTCTCTAGCCATTTACAAGGCATTTTCATTTGAAATGTACAGGTTTAGAATATACATTTAGAGATTTGAGTAGTAAAATTTATTAGAAAGACAAGAAACAGGAGACAAATCTTCACAGGAAGATTTCAGGCAATGTGGATCTTCAACGTCCAGCTGTACAGAAATAGTATTTTTTTTTATTGAACTCTACATTTTTCTCTGCTTCCCTTGTTGCACCTTGTTTGATATGTAATTAGTGAATGGTTTTGAGGAAGAGGCGAGAATGAAAAGGAATTTACTTGAAGTGGTAGTGCACTGTGGTTTAACATTTGCAGATTAATGTTTTATAATATATTTTATAAGCTTATTAGAAATATGAATATTTTTAATGGATTCAAAAATACGTAGGACACTTTTATCGAGTTATTTGCCTCCCTATTTCTGAGTTATATGAGTTTCATCATTTTTGTACAATTTTTTTACTCTATTTTCTTTACCCAAAGAACACTTAAGTGCAAAAGTTTTAAACCGTATTCTGCATAACTTATCAGCATCTTATTTTGTAACTTGTGCTAGCTGGTTTCACCTGGAGGTGACCTCTTCTTGCTAGAGGTCACAGATTTTCATGTGTGCCTTACTCTAGTTTTACTCCTTAATCTTTGTGCTAAATTCTGTGAATCAGTCTAGGTTAGTTCAATATGTAATAAAGGTTGGCATTCTATTTCTTCCTCAGCACTATATCTTTGTTAAAATTGCATGTCTTTGATAGATGAGTTGTATCTGGAAGTTAACAGTACATTGGAAACTGGATTAAGGCTACTATTATTTTAGCAAAGCATAGAACCTGGATGCATTGTGTTCTTACCCTAAGACTTTGTCAAAAGATGAATTTAAGAGTGATACACTAATTTATGTGTAAGAAGACAGTTTGAAATGTCAGATAATTCACAATATGACATCAATATTACTGGTTCCTTTTGCTTTTCTTTTCTATGAGTTTTAAGAGCAAAAGTAAGTTGAAAGTTTTGGATAATTCATGGCCTATCCAGGGAAGATGTGAAAAGAAATTCTGGGAAAGCATAGAAAAAGGGGAATGTGGGTGAGCAGCTATTTGCTTATTTGCCAGAGAAATGAATATGGATAAAAGGGAAGATGTATTGTTTACTTGCTGGCAAAGTAGCATTTCAAAATTTCTGAAACTATGTTTTACGTGGGTTCAGATGCAGTGTGTTTTTGCTAATGTGGAGAAGGCAGGACTGTGGAGTCTTGGCATTTCACTAATTTGCAAGGTGGACCAGAAATGTCAAGGAAAAGGATGCTGCAGCTTTTGAACCACTGCCAAGTCATGGTGGCTCTAGTATAGTTGTTAGATGGACCTATACTATAGAACCCAGAAATGTAGAGCAACAAGGAGTATGTCACTTATCAGCAGAAAGCTGTGACAAGCTGATGACATTATGTGCTGCCTTGGGGAGGCTATCTGCAAAGATGTGATGCCTCAGTCCCCAGCAGAGGACACCCAGAATGCTGCACTTGGACCTTTAGGTCTTGCTCTGGTAGTCCCATTACTCCTTTCTGCTTCTCTATTCTTGGTTTTTGAATAGGATTTTTTATTTTTTTTGATTTTCGAGACAGGGTTTCCCTGTAGTTTTTGGTAAGGAATAGGAATATTTATTGTGTACCTGTCACACTACTGTATTTTTGAAATGTATACATTGTTATTAGAAAATGAATTATTTTACTTACATATTCACACCTCAAATAATTTGCCTTCAGCCTAATGGAACTTTGAATTTGAATGTTTGAGCAATGCTAGAATTGTCGTCTATACAACTCTTAGGAATTGAATGAATGTTACTTGCACGTTGAGATGGACCTGAAACTCTCCAAGGATAAAGTTAAAATGCTGTGGTTTTGACAGAGGTTGGGTCTTAATCATTGGTCCATATGATCCCTATGACTGAAGGCCTCACTCCTTGGTATGGTTGTATGGGGAGGAAGTGAAATCTTAAGAGGCAGGGCTATCTGTTTCTATATAGACCAGGTGTTCTTGAATTTATAGCCACCTTGCTTCACTCTTGCAAGTTCTTGGATTGCAAACATACTTTATAGCAGCCACACTCAATGTGATTATTATAATAAACCCTGCAGTGTCTGACACATGCCCATTGTTATAATAGTCCAATGGCCTAATGTTCAAACAAAAGTCAGTGATCAGGAAATATTTTGCTTTGACATTATGCTGTCATAAAATGAATATGGCTTGAAATTTGCTCCTATGTTTGTTATAAAATATTCTTAGCTACACACCTTCCATTCTGTTTTGTAAAAAGAAAAGTTTGTCAAGTATTTGTCAAGCTATTTGATTTGGCAGAGAGCATTGCTTAGTGAAGAAAATACAGTGAGATGGGTTTTTCTCCAAAGGAAACATCTGTAAAGGAAATAGGATCAAATAAGAAAGTAGGTTAGAGATCAAGCCATAGCCAGGCTGTTGAAAACAGGTTTACAAGTTTTTGTGCATGATATGAAGGTTTGGTTAGTGAAGATGTAGGAAATAGAGACAAGAAAGTACACCTTTAGAAACTCTTGTCACATGTTATTTGTCCTAATTCATACCTCTTCCTCACCTTGCCTCAATCCACAGACCACCCCAAAGAACAAGGCTTAGAGCACTAGTGTTTTCAGAAGTTGAATTTGTTCTTTTTTGAATATTGTCAAAGGAGCTAATGGGCTAATCTTGTGGGAACACAGAGAATTGTAATGTTGAGACAGATGCAGGGAGATAAAGCTTGTATCATGGTATTGCTGAGGATATCAAGGGCTCTACAAAACAAAAACAGGCCACTCGTGATATTTTTGCCAAGAATTTGGCTTTATTCTGTTTATGTCCTGAGCATATGACTGAGGTTGGACTTGATAAGGAACTGCCTTTTCTTGGCAGAGGAAATTTCAAGATGGGAACATTCAAACTAGTGCTGAGAAAGCAGTTATAACTATAAAAGAAGTCAGTGTCACTTTAGACAAAGGTCCAGTGCTTATGGGGATCCATATTCACTTCAAGGAAGGTACCTTAAATTGAAGAGGTTCTCTGCTCCTCACATACAACAGCCTTGAGAAGTGCAGAGCAAGAAGATAGCTAATTAGACAGCAGGAGAACTTGGCATCCATTTGGTGCTGGCTTTACAGGCATGAAAGATGCAAGATTGATAGGGTCACAGAGTTCTATTTTCAGAGAGTGTTGACGCCATTTGTATGTGTCTGATCAAAATTCCTGAAAGAAGCCCCTGAGAGGCCATTATTTGAATCTTGGAAGATGAAGCCCAACTTGCCATGGGAATTTTAGGATGTTGGGGATTCCAGGACTTTGGATGTCCATCTATAAAGCTGCAGACTTGAGGTGAGATGGAGAGAGTTGGGGGAGGGAAAGAGGAAGAAGGAATGGGCACATTGGCAGTAGAGCTGGGAGAATGGGGATACCCAAACCACTTGGAGCCCAGATGATTACAGGAAGAGTCACAGATCCCGCATGGGGCTGCAGGAGTTGGCCTTTGTCCTTTTGGGCTTTTCCTATTATACCTTGCTGTGCCTTTTCTTCCACATTGTAATGCAAATGTTCAGTCTTGTACATTGCAACTTGAGAATATGTAACTTATTTTTATTTTACAGGAGCTTACAGTTTAGAGATTGCCTTGAGTCTTAGAAGAGACTTTGGCTTCTTAAACTGCCAAAATCATTAAATTCTTGTGGGAAGTTTTGAAATTGGATTGTTATTTTGTGTTATGAAATAAACACAAGACTGTGGGCCCATATTTCATACAAAATATTTGCAGGCAGGTGCCCTGGTCATGCTGAGAATTTCCAGGGCAGCTGCAAACCTGCCAAACAAGCTGCCCTCAAGACAAAGGCCAGGAGGTATGACTCCTTCCCCTTTATTGTTGTGTAGATCGCCTGGGAAGAAGTGTTGATTCCAAAGCTGGTAAATAAAGTTGCAGGTGTTTCACTAGCCTGAGTCCCCCAGAAAAGGAATATTAATGAGGATTCCACCTTGGTTTACCTGAGGGATAAGAGGTGTTTTGAGAATAAATGCGGGTAGTTCTTCAGGATGAGAGAAGCCTGGGATGCCCTTCCAAGATGACTGTGTGAACTGTGTCTCCTTATTTCCATGTGCCTCTGTACAATACACTTAGGGTAAGGTAAATAGTTTCTATGTTGGGGCCACAGTCCCTGACATAATGGTGCCAGCAATGTGGTGCTGACCACTCAACCCCGAGAGGCAACATGGATGAATCCCGAGAAGCAATGTGAACGAACCTCGAGAGGCCAACCTGGGCTGAATCCTGAGAAACATTGGACAAAAGAACAGAAGGATGGAGGAGAACGTGAGGCTGATCCGCAAACCCCCAAAAACAAGGAAGAATGACCAGATGTGAGGAGCCCGCGAGAAAAAAATCGGTGGATATGTGAGTTATGTGCACTTAGATAACAAAACGAGACAGTGATATCGGGAGTAAAATTTGTAAATATAGAAATATGGGACAAGGAGAAAGCAATCAGATGGTTATGCAGTTGATTGAAGATATTTTAAAAGACAGAGGACAGAGAGTACAGCAGGATCAGATACAAGAA
Organism: Ondatra zibethicus; assembly: GCA_004026605.1. NCBI lineage: Eukaryota > Metazoa > Chordata > Mammalia > Rodentia > Cricetidae > Ondatra > Ondatra zibethicus. The sequence continues at coordinate 73,691 of PVIU01006651.1, forward strand.
TTTTTAGAATTCATAGAGGGAGATACGCCCTCGGTTTTCCCAGCATAGGATTTTAGACATAGCCATATGGAAAGAAGTAGGAATGAGAATCCAACAACATTATTGTAATTATGGACCAGAAAGCATCCCAGAAGATACGCCTTATTTCTTGATGCTAATACAGGAAAGGTTGGACTTAAATCCTGACCAGCAGGAGGTAGCTCCATCAGCTCTACCTGAGGAGTTGCTAGATACTCTTTCAGAACAGAGCAGTTACAACAGGTCAGAGAATAATGATTCAGGCCTTGAAAGGGAGTCTTCATCTCTCTCACTAGCAAATAACAGCGCTGAGAGACAGAGACATGAGGACAGGGTTAAGAAAGAAATAAAAGGCTTGAGAAAGATGATAACCTTGCTATTGCGCAGATTAGGGACCATGCAGGTACAGGACTTTTGCCAGAAGAGTGATAGTCTTCCTACAGCAATGGCAGGTTTAGATCCGCCCTCAGTTCAGAGTACACCAAAAGTGAAGCAGAGGCATAACGATAGCAATGAATCTCCTCTACAAGCTTGTATCAGAGGAGAAGAGATGCAAAGATTTCAATTGTTCCCAGTAATGAAGCAGAGAGATGCACAAGGAAATCTATTTAGAATACATACTCCTATATCATTTAAGTTACTCAAAGAATTAAAAACCACTTGCCCTTAACACGGAGCAGCGGCATCCTTTACCCAGACATTCATGGAGCATGTAGCTGTAGAAGCACTGTCACCAGCGGATTGGAAGCAGAGAGTCAAGGCTCGCCTGTCAGGAGGAGATTATCTATTGTGGAAAACTGAATTTATAGAACAATGTCAGGCCGCAGCTGAGAGAAACAGAGTTCGGCAGATTCCTATTTCGTACAAGATGCTGGCAGGTGAAGGACCCTATAAGAAGCAAATCAGCAGTTAGAATATGATATGGTAGCATATGTCCAGATCAGTGCAGCGGCCAAGAAGGCCTGGAGTAAGCTTCCATCATCAAAAGAACAGACTGAGGAGTTATCTAGTATAAGACAGAGACCAGATGAACTATTTCAGGACTTTGTTTCCAGACTAACACAGGCATCTAATAGATTGATTGGAGACTCAGAAGCAGGACAGATAATAATTAAACAGTTAGCATTTGAGAATGCCAACGCTATATGCAAGGCGGCTATAAGACCTTTTAAGAAACAGGGTAATGTTGCAGATTATATCCGAATCTGCTCGGATATTGGCCAATCATATACACAAGGAATGACATTAGCTGCTGCTTTACAAGGAAAAACAATTAGTGATGTTTTATCCCAGCAGGGAGACCTAGCCCCAGGAAGAATGCAAGCTACAGGAACACCTGGAGGCTGTTTTGGATGTGGTCTTATGGGACATCAGGTCAGACGATGTCCTGATAGGAGAGCAAGAGCTAGGACTAGAAAAGAACCAGGATTGTGTAGAAGATGCAGGAGAGGAAAGCATTGGACTAGCGAGTGCAGATCGAAATGAGATGATCTAGGAAATCCCCTTTCGGGAAACTGATTCAGGGGCCAGCCTCAGGCCCTGCGACAAATTTATGGGACAATTCAGCAATCTGTACACCACAAGGAGATCATCTATACAGGACCTTTTCAGAGCCACCCCAGGTAGCGCAGGGCTAGACCTCAGTTCAGCCATATACACGGTTCTAACACCTGAGATGGGGATGCAAGCTCTCCCCACAGGGGTCTATGGGCCTTTACCAAAAGGCACTGTAGGGTTGCTGCTAGGGAGGAGTAGTGCAACTATGCAAGGGATCTTAGTAGCTCCTGGAGTTATCGATGCTGACTTTGAGGGAGAAATCAAGGTGATGACTCACTCACCAAGTGGAGTTTCTGTAGTAAAAGCAGGTCAGAGGCTTGCACAATTAATATTACTTCCAGCTGTGCAAACCAATAATCTGAGTAAGAGAGAAAAGAGAGGAAAGGACGGATTTGGTTCATCTGATGCATATTGGGTACAAACCATAGGTCATCAGAGACCAGAACTCTTACTCTGTCTATAAATGGAAAAAGATATTCTGGCTTTCTAGATACTGGCACAGATATTTCAGTTATAACCGCCAGCCAGTGGCCTTCTAAGTGGCCAAAAATGGAGACTATTACACAGCTACAAGGAATTGGTCAGACTAGAAATCCTGAGCAGAGTAGTAATGAACTGCATTGGAAAGATGAGGAAGGTCATGAAGAAACTTTTAAGCAGTATATTATTCCTTATTTACCTGTGAACTTATGGGGCAGAGACATAATGTCCAGAATGGGGGTATATTTATATTCACCCAGCACGGCTGTTACTAATCAGATGTTTCAACAAGGATTATTACTTAATCAAGGTCTAGGCAAGGATAATAAGGGAAAGGTTGATCCTGTCGTACCAGACAGTAGACCTCCTAGAGCAGGATTAGGGTATTTTTAGGAGAGGTCACTGAAAGACCTGCACTCCATGCAGATCCAATAATATGAAAAAGTGATGAGCCTGTATGGGTGAGTCAGTGGCCTCTAACACAAGAAAAATTACAAGCTGCCCAGCAGTTAGTGCAGGAACAGCTGGATAATGGACACATTTCACCATCTAATTCTCCATGGAACTCTCCAATTTTTGTTATGAAAAAGAAATCAGGAAAGTGGAGATTAATTCAGGATTTAAGGGAGGTTAATGCAACCATGCAGCCAGCCAATGGGAGCATTACAGCCAGGGCTGCCGTCTCCAGCAGCCCTACCAAAGGGCACACATAAAATTATCTTAGACTTAAAAGATTGTTTTTATACCATTCCTTTAGTGCCACAAGACTGTCAAAGATTTGCTTTTAGTATTCCTTCAGTTAATTTCAGAGAGCCAATGAGGAGATATCAATGGAATGTCTTACCCGAGGGCATGCAAAATAGTGCAACTTTATGCCAGAAGTTCATAGCTCAAGCTATACAGAAAGTTAGAAATCAATTTCCACAGGTTTATGTTATTCATTATGTAGATGACGTTCTGCTTGCTCATAGAGATGAGGATATTTTGCTAGAGACATATGGATTGTTACAACAGAGCCTAAGCAATGCAGGGTTAGTCATTGCTCCTGAGAAAGTACAGAGGCACCCACCTTTTCAGTATTTAGGTCATATGTTATACCCCAAAGAAATTAAGCCTCAAAAGATAGAAATTAGGAAGGATGACTTAAAAACTCTTAATGAATTTCAAAGGCTCTTAGGAAATATATAATGGCCAAGGCCTTATCTAAGGTTTCCTACAGGAGACCTCCAGCCTCTAAGTGAAATCCTTAAAGGAGACAGTGATCCAAATTCCAGCACGCAGCTTTCAGAAGCTGCCAGACAGACTCTCTCACAGATAGAGCAGGCTATACAGGAACGGCAGGTATGCTATATAGATTACAGCCAAACATGGTAGGCATGTATATTACCCACAAAGCTAGTCCCTACAGAGGTTTTATGGCAGAATGGACCACTTATGTGGCTGCATCTTACTCTATCACCAGTAAAAAGTATTAATCCTTATTTTGAAGCAGTAGCATGCTTAGCACAGAAGAGCAGGATAGAATCTCAAAACTATTTTGGCAAAGAACCAGCTGTGATCAATGTTCCTTACACTAAACAGCAAGTTGAATGATTATTTCAAAATAGTGATTCTTGGGCAATTGCACTTGCTCAGTTTCAAAGTCAGAGTAATAATCTTTTCCCAGCTGACCAGTTGCTGCAGTTTACTCAAATGCATTCATTCATTTTTCCTAAAACAATAGCAAAGAATCCCATAAAGGATGCTTTGTTGATATTCACTGATGGTTCATCTAATGGGAAGGCTGCTTATGTAATCAATGGAAAAGGACATGCAGTACAGACAGAACCAGCTTCAGCTCAAAGAGTTGAGCTGCAGGCTGTAGCTCTGGCATTTAAGAATTTTGCTAATAAGGCTTTTAATCTATATACTGATAGCTGGTATATTTATAATGTGTTGCAAGTCTTAGAAACAGTGCCATATATAGGAACTAGCAATGAACAAGTTATGATATTGTTTCAGCAGATTCAGGAAGCCATACAACGTAGAAAGTTACCATGTTTTGTGGGACATACCAGAGCACATTCAAATCTTCCTGGTCTGTTAGCTGAAGGTAATGCTCTAGCTGACGAACTTACAAAAATAATTGGTCTATCTCAGATTGAACGTGCTCAGCAATTGTATGCTTTGCACCATCAGAAGAGCCTAAGTATAAGAAAGCAATTTAATTTGACTAGAGAAGCTGCTCGCCAAATTGTTAAGCAATGTGAAAAATGCCAACAATATCTACCTGTGCCTCATTTGGGGGTAAATCCCCGAGGACTGCTTCCTAATCACATATGGCAGATGGATGTAACTCATGTTACTGAGTTTGGAAAATTGAGATATGTGCATGTGACAATTGATACTTATTCAGGATTCATAATGGCTACAACACAAACTGGGGAAGCTGCCAAGCATGTAATAACTCATTGCTTGAAATGCTTTTCATGCATGGGAACATCAAAGGTAATAAAAATGGACAATGGGTCTGGATATGTTAACAAAGCTTTTCAAAAATTTTGTACTCAATGGAATATCGTTCATAAGACTGGTATTCCTTATAATCTTCAAGGGCAAGGAATTATGGAGTGTGCACATAGCTCCTTGAAAACACAACTCCAAAAAATAAAGACAGGGGAGTTGTATCCTCAGACACCACACAATGCCTTGAATCATGCACTGTTTACGCTAAACTTTCTAAATACGGATGTCCATGAGTGATCAGCTGCAGCCATATTGTGGCACGATGGTACAAGGACCACCTTTGCTAAAGCAAAGTGGAGGGACCCTTGCACTGGAATATGGAAAGGGCCACATCCCATATTACTATGGGGTCGAGGCCATGTCTGTGTTTTTTCCCAGCTAGATGGCTTCCAGAGTGTTTGGTTCGATGAATCCAGCAGAAGGACAGCAGACCTGAGGACAGGTAGCTGATAACCACCCAGCAGGAGAAACGGAGTAAGAACAGCTAGAGCAAGAACCAGTAATCCAGCTTTCCCAGCCCCCACAGAAGGAGCACCTGAGAGAGACCCACAGTGGCCGCCACTCTACAGTGCAGGGTACCATTCTGCCTCAAGAGACTTTGGACAAAGAAATTCTGCTGAGAGAACTTCACTACTATGCCTGCAGGTTGCTGTGGTCTGAACCTGTTTGCTTCAGAACTGAGATGCAGACTGACACAGAACTCACTTTTGATTAAAATCTTAAACCTAAGAACTAAGACCTAAGCTTTCCCCTTAGGGAAAGAGAGACACAAAATAAAGAATGACTAAAAGCCCTCTTTACTTAAGAAGGGATAGACCAATGAGCTTAACAGCTGCTCAGAAATTGAAAATGGTATTTGATAATAGCAGATGGTATTATACTCTTACCGGTAATGACCTAATATTTACAACTGCATATAAGATGATGAGAAAAACTTTGGTATTGACCAATGGTGCTAGAAAGTCGGTACTGACCAAAAAGAAATCTAAAAGAGGGTCGGTACTGACTGACAAAATATTAAATTATGATACGGAAAAAGATAATTGGAAAGTCAATACTGACCAACAGTACAAGCTATGATATGAAAAAAGTTAATTGGAGATTCGGTATTGACTGATTATGTGAAAAAATTATGATTTTGACTTGTTGCTACTGGCAATTACTGAAAAGAGGTTGTGACACGGTGAATGTTGAGAGTTGATGCTTATGCTGAGAATGTTAGATCTAAGTGGTGCTCTGAACCAGCAGAAGGAACATTTTCAACTCGGGCGATTCTCCTCTCCTTTAATATAGGAGACTATAGCCTTTGGGAACATAATTATTCATAAAGCATTATGATTTATCCTGACAAAAGGTGGCTATTTTTTTTTTTGGCTATTGAGACACAGGGCCTGAAAGTATATTTCTCTTCACTAATCTCTTTTCTTTACAGAGACCAGCAGTCAATGATGGATTTAAAGCTTCTTCTTTCCCAGATGCCTAAGACAGGAACTGACATGGGTCAATGTCTGTTTCCTAAGACAGGAAAATTTGGGTAAAGGAAGAGGACTTTGTCCAAAACAGGCATGGTTCATCTGTCCTGTTGCAGAAGCACAGGGGTTATTAAAATTTAATAAGACAGAGTGAATTGTGGACCCATATTTCATACAAGATATTTGCAGGCAGGCGCCCTGGCCATGCTGAGAATTTCCAGGGCAGCTGCAGACCTGCCAAACAAGCTGCCCTCAAGACAAAGGCCAGGAGGTATGACTCCTTCCCCTTTATTTTTGTGTAGATCACCTGGGAAGAAATGTTGATTCCAAAGCTGGTAAATTAAGTTGCAGGTATTTCACTAGCCCAGGTCCCCTGGAAAAGGAATATTAATGAGGATTCCACCTTGGTTTACCTGAGGGATAAGAGGTGTTTTGAGAATAAATGCGGGTAGTTCTTCAGGATGAGAGAAGCCTGGGATGCCCTTCCAAGATGACTGTGTGAACTGTGTCTCATTATTTCCACACGCCTCTGTACCAATACACTTAGGATAAGGTAAATAGTTTCTATGTTGGGGCCATGGTCCCCAACACAAGATTTTGAAGTTAAAGGATAGATTTAAAGTGATACATTCAGGTGTTAAGTTGATAAGAAGAAGAGTTGTGATGGTTAAACTCAGCTACTAACTTAATGTACCTAGAATTACTTTGTAGATGGGTCTCTGGGCATGCCTTTAGAGAAGTGCCTTGATTAAGCTAATTGAGAGGATCTCCCCATTGTGGGCAGTATCAATCCCCTGGCCTTGTATCCTAGACTACATAAAAAAAACAAAAGTGACCTGAGCACAGCATTCATCATTATGTGCTGCTTGACTGCAGATGGAAGGCAGCTAGCTGGCTCCACCCCTGCCAGGGTGACTTCTCAGACACGATGGATTGACGACAACCTCAAAACCTCTGCCAAAATAAGCCATTCCTTTCTTAAGTTGCATTTGTTATAGTATTTTATCACAGAAAGTAGAAAAGTAACCATGACAATATCTAATTATATTTGTTCTGTTTTATGCAAAATATTTTTTCCAAAAGTCATCTATTTTTAGATAAAAGCCTTTTGTTACATACAACAACTTAATTAAATTGTCAGCTTCATACTTAGGTGACATAAGTTTGATTCTAAAATGGGACTATTGTCATTTTAGGTCATAGTAAAAATTTGTAGATGTTTGGTTGAAAAAAACAAAGCTGACACATTTACTATCAAAGAATTCACAAAGCGGCTTTCAAATCTTGTCATTTTCTCTTCGCTCTTCATATATCTTCTCTGTTTTCTACATGCTAGCTTCATCATCTTCTTTTTATTTTTGAAAATAGATTATTTTCCAATAAAATATATTCTGATTATAGTTTCCCCTCCCATTATTCCTCCAAGTTCCACCCCCTTTCCCTCCCCTCTGGAGTCACTTCTTTTCTGTCTCTAATTAGAAAAGAATAGGCACTGGGCAGTGGTGGCACACACCTTTAATCCCAGCACCTGGGAGGCTGAGGCAGGCGGATCTCTGAGAGTGGCCAACCTGGTCTGCAAAGATAGTTCCAGGAAAGCTAGGGCTGTTCACAGAGAAACTTTGTCTTAGAAAGGAAGAAGGAATAGGCTTTTAAGAGACAACAGCTAAACACGACAAAATAAAATATAGTAAGATGAAGCAAAAACTTTCATATCAAAGTTGAACAGGAGGAAAAGAGTCCCAAGAGCTGGCAAACATGTAAGAGACCCACTTGATCTCAGAGTCAGAAGTGCCATTTATACTAAGCTAATAGCTGTAATATATATATAGAAGATTTGGTGCAGAGTCACATAGGCCCTGTGCCTGCTGCTTCAGTCTCTGTGAGCGCATATGTATCTTGCTTAGCTGATTCAGAGGGCTGTTGTTTTCCTGGCATCCTTTGGCTCTTATAATCTTTCTGCCTCCTCTTCCACAGGATTAATTGAGATTTGGTGGAGACTTCCAATTCTGACTCTCTCCACTAATGTCTAGTTAAGGGTCTCTGCAACTGTTCCCTTCTGTTTCCAAGGAAACCTCTCTGATGATGGCTGGATAAGGCACTGATCAATGAGCATGATATTAGAAATCACTTACTTGATTTTTTTGTCTAGTTGTATTTGGTTTTACCTTCAGTCTCTGGGCTATCTAGTTCCTGATTCTTGGTTACCCAAGCAGTGCTGGGTATGGGTTCTTTCTCATGGAGTGAACCTTTAATCAAATCAGATACTGTTTCGCTACTCCAACAAGTTCTGTGGCACCATTGCCCTAGCATATTTTGCAGGCAGGACAGATTATACAATCAAATGTTTTGTGGTTAGGATGGTGCCCATGTTTTCTTTCAGCAGCCTGAAGATCACCTTCCCACTCCAGAGAGATCAGAATGTAGAGGGCGAAAGCTCCATCAGCTCAACCTGTCCCCGTTCAATGAGATGTGTGAATCTTGTCCTCATCAGTGCAGCCCCACTGCCAGTTTTTAGAGACCAAACCTTTGTCTTAGCATCAGCCTGGATTATTTGGCCTTTCTATGGGACTCCTTGTCCAACAACCAAATTGAATCAATCCAGTCTCTTCAATGGAAGCCATGCCTGACTACAAAAGATGGCCAGTTGAGACTCTGTCTCTCCTATTACTTGGAATCATTTTCATAGATCCTAAGAAGTTTTCACTGCACTAAGTTTCCACACCAGCCTCCAAATGTCCCCAAATTCCAGCCATATGTCTCCATACTCTCTCCCTTTATCCCATCTCCCCTCTGTCACCTGATCCCTCCTGCCACCCATATAGTCTGTTCTATTTCCCCCTCCCAGGAAATCCATGCATTCTCCAGTCCCCTCCTCTTTATGTAATTTCTCTGTTCATAAGGATTGCACCTTGGTTACAATTTACTTAACAGCCAATATCCACTTATAAATGAATAATACCATATTTGTCTTTCTAGGTCTAAGTTACCTCACTCAGGGTTTTTTTCTAGTTCCATTCATTTGCCTGCAAATTTCATGATGTCTTTTCAGCTGAGTGAGACTCTGTTGTGTAAATACACCACATTTTATTTATCCATTCTTCAGATGAGGGGTATCTAGGTTGTTTCTAGCTTCTGGATATTATGAACAAAAAAATGATTATAGCTGAACAAGTGTCCTTGTGGCAGGATGGAGTGTCCTTTGGGTATATGCCCTAGAGTGGGATAGCCAGATCTTGAGGTAGATAAATTTCCAGTTTTCTGAGGAACTACCACACTGATTTCCATAATGGTTGTGTAAATCTGCACTCCCACTAGCAATGGAGGAGTGCTCCCCTTGCCCCACATCCTTGCCAGCATGAGCTGTCACTTGTGTTATGATTTTACACATTTTGACTTGTGTAAGATGCAATCTTAAAGTAGTAGTTTTGATTAGCTTTTCCATGATAGCTAAGGATGTTGAACATTTTTCAAAGGGTTTCTCAGCCACTTGAGATTCCTTTATTGAAAATTCTCTGTTTAGATCTGTACTCCACTTTTAAATTATATTATTTGTTTTTTTCCGGTACCTAATTTTTCAGTTCTTTATATATTTAGGATATTAGCTCTCTGTCAGATGTGGGGTTCGTGAAGATCTTTTCAAGTTCTGTAGGCTGCCGTTCTGTATTATTGGCAGTATCTTTTGCCTTATAGAAGCTTTTCAGTTTCATGAGGTCCCATTTGTCAATTGTTGATCTTAGTGCCTGAGTTGTCAGTCTTCTGTTCAGAAGTCTTCTCCTATGCCAGTGAATTCAAGGCTATTCCCTACTTTCTCTTCTGTCAGGTTTAGTGTAACTGGATTTATGCTGAGGTCTTTGATACACTTGGACTTGAGTGTTGTGCATGAGGATAGATATGGATCTATTTGCATTCATCTGCACACATTCAGTCTGAACAGTACCATTTGTTGAAGAAGCTGTCCTTTTTCCAGTGTGTAATTTCAGCTTCTTTTTAAAAAATCAGGAACCCATATGTGTTTGGATTTGTCTGGGTCTTCAGCTTGGATCCATTGATCAACATGTCTGCTTTTATGCCAATGCAATGCAGTTTTTATTACTATAGCTGTATAATACAGCTTGAAGTTAGGGATGTTGATACCTCTAGAAGTTCTTTTATTGTTTTTAGCTACCCTGGGTTTTTCACTTTTCCATATAAAGCTGAAATTTGTCTTTTCAAGGTGTGTAAATAATTGTGTTGGAATTTTGATGGAGAGATATCATTGAATCTGTAGATTGCTTTTGGTAAGAAGGCAATTTTTAGTATGTTAACCCTACTGATCCATGAACATGGATGATATATTTCCTTTTTCTGATACCTTCTTCAATTTCTTCTTCAAAGACTTGAAACTTCTGTCATGTAAAACTTTCACTTTTTTTTAAATCAAGAGTTTTCTCAAGATATTTTATATTACTTAGGTTATTGAGAAAGGTGTTGCCCCCTTATTTCTTTCTCAGTCTGTCATTTGTATTAGGAGGAATATGAATCTTTGTGATTTCTGAAAATTATCTAGCTACTTTGCTGAAACCGTCAGCAGTAGCAGTTTCCCATTAAAATTTTTTGGGTCACTTGTGTATACTATCATATCATCTGCAAATAAAGATATGATATATGAAAGATCAAATTAAAGGCTTCATGGACTGTGCTAATAAGAATATAGAATGCTACGCCTTGTCTGAAGGTATGCTTGTGTTATAGCTTAGCTCATTCAAATATCCTGCACTGCTGGGACAGTGGCTGTTGCCAGAGTGAGCTGAATCAGCCAGATTTAGGTTTTGGAGTCCTATTTTCAGAGGTTTGACAAGAGAGGCTCCACCTCTCTGTTGGGAGATGATCAGCCTGCAACCATTCTTATCTCTACGTTGAACTGATGAAATACATCTGTAGTAGGCCATCTGTAGTAAGCAAAGCAGATGGCCTTGACAATGCTTGAAGTTTTAAGGTCTGTTCTTCCCCATTAAGTGACTTAAACTTTTCTTTTTTGTTCAAGACTCATGTCATTGAATAAATGCCTTACAATTTTAATCAGCATCCAATGAGCTAGATAGACTTTTCCACTCTTTATTTTTGGAGAAAGCTTCCAGACTCAATGAAGCTAAATGGCTTAGACCAGGTTATAGCTAGATGGTAAACTTGATTTCAAATCCAGTTCAGTTTTTTTAAAATCCTTGGTAACTGACTGCTTCTCACGGCACATGACTTTGGTATCTGCTCATAGTTTTAATATCCTACTTGCTCATCTGCATATATGGAGTTGCCTATCCTTTTCCTGAGCACCCCATCACCCTGTCTTCACAGAATCAAGAATAAGAGAACCTGTGAATATTCAGATCCAATTGTATTAATTAAACATTTTATTTGAAATGTTGTCTCATGTAGTCCTTTCTGTTCTCTAATTAGCTGTACAGTTGAGCATGACTGTGAATTCTGATCGTCCTACCTTTGACTCCCAAGCTCTGCGATTGTAAGTGTGTACTGCTATGTGTTTGTTACTTAGCACTAGAAACTGAATTCAAGGCTTCATGAGTGCTAGGCAAGAAGTCTCCCAACTGAGCCATATCCCATCTCCTTCATGTAGATTTTCATGTTCAAATGCACTTCATTTTCCTTCTAAGTAACCCAGCGATCAGAAAGAGCCTACCTCTCCTAGCTACTTCTGAACCATCTTTGCTGCATGTGTCCATCAATCTCCTAGAGAGAATAGTAAAGACGTGCAAGGGTCATGAGTGGAATTTAAACTGTGACCTCTTGCTTAGGATTGGAAGTTTAATCTAGGAAGAAAAGCAAGCTGGCAGCTTCATATAGTTTCTCTATTCATTATGTACAGAATGAATACATAAAATTCTCATTAGATAATTCATGAGAGAGAAGTGTTCCTTTCCAAACACATAAGAAATTCTAAGCAAAAGGAGAAAAACTCAAGGGATAGTGTGTATATCTGCCTACATGCATGTTTTATATCATTCTTAATGATTTAAATTATACCCAACCTTGTTTATAATATTTGCTGTTTTAATTATTTGGATTAAAAGCTACAAATTAAAACAGTAAAACACCATGGAACATCTCTTCCTGGCCTTTCTCATTATGTCCTTGAGGTATTGCAATGAACATTATCTCTAGGGAAAACAAATGCGAAGGCACAGGGCATTTGCTGCAGTCAGCCTATTTTCCCAAGGGAGCTGTACTTTTGGCTTTTTTCATATCATCATGGTTATAGAAGGCAAACAGTACTATCTAAGTTGAGGGTGCAGTGCAACATCCATGGCTCACATGATTTATTTTTCTGGAATATGTTGAACTTGACTTCATTTCTGGTAACTCATGCACCTTGTTCAGCACATTCCTGAAAATGAGTTTTTCTTTGAGTACAATATGCTCCATTAGCCTGGGTGTTCCATTAAAACAAATGGATTCTATGCTCTGAAATGGGCTACTAGTGCTCTCATATTAACTTACATCATATAAACAATAGGCATTTTCCTGAGTATTTTTAGAATTTAACCATACTCAGTTTAATTTCTTCAAAACCCACAGGGATGCTTGATGCTACAATGGAAGAAATAACTATAGGCAGAGGGTGATAAATCAAAAGACACTGCACAGAAGAAAAGGCGACTGGAAAAAATAATTGGTGATAACTCATGGTTTTGTTTCCAGATCTATCCATCATGGAGATTGATCTGGTGAAATGTTAAATTGATTCTTTAGTATGTAAATAGCACCTGTGAGATAGATCCTGAGACTTGCTAGGCTCAAGCAATTGAGGGTGTTGAGTCTATCCACACCAGAACACTTTGTTTCTTAATATAATACAATAGTTTCAAGACTTATGGCAAAACAACTAAACCAAGACTCACAAAGATGCCATCCGGCATTGTCCCCTCAATCACCACAAGCTGTCACTCCTCTGATCCTCTTACAATAGACTGAGGATTCTCTACTGGTGTATACCGTTCACCCCTCCTCCTCCCGCTTATTTGATGATTCTATGACTTCAGTTATCTGCTGCTGACTGTGGTCCAGAACTGGGAAATATAAAAGCCTAGAACTAAGAAACTCAACAGAGTAACACTGTGCATTGTCCTAAGAAGCACAATGAGCTGTGAAGTGGCCTCTCTCTGTTTATCTGGGATGTGAGTCATCCAGAGAACGTGAGTGCTGTGTGTAGCAACCACTCTTAGACACAGTAACAGTCTTGATCAAGCCATTGCTGTAGTGTTATATACAGCGGTCTTCTCTTGTGACCTATGGCTTAATTAATATAGAAGTCATTCTTCTGCGATATTAGTTATTGTTACTCTTTTTATTGTGCCCAATTTAATGAATAAACTCAACTTTCCCACAGGAATTCCCATAGAGGCATAATGTAGTCCGTGTAGAGTTTGGTACTAACCATGGTTTCCAGCATGCCTTGTGGGTATTGAAATACGTAGAAAAAGGAGGATCACCACACCTAGTTCTTTTACTGTGTTCTTTTCATAGTTATTTAGTTGCTCTACTCTTCAAAAGAGCAGAGAGCAGACCAACTTGAGAATAAAGGCAAAATGATTGAGTGCAGGTTCTTCTCTGACGTCTAGAGACAAACGGTCTCTCCCATTTACCTCCTCAAGGTCGTCTGAACAAGGAGTCTGATGTAGGGAGGTCTTTTCTAAAGAGTGTACTAGTCATCTTTCTGTCACTGTAGTAAATACAGTGATAACCACCTTAAAAAGAGAAAAAGGTTCATTTTCATCTCATCGTTTTAAGGCTTTAGTCTAAGATTAGGAAGGAGTCATATTTAGGCTAGCAATACCCCCTTGCTGGGTAGCAAGGGCAAGAGTTAAACTTCTCATCTCGTGGTCAGGGAGCATCAGTGGTTGGAGAGGGCCTGAGATTCTATTCTCCCTTAGGACACAGCTCAAGGGTATGAAGATCTCCTACTAGGCCCCATCTCTTGAAGCCTTCACTATCTTCTGACAGCACTGTGGACCAAGTATATGGAGCTTCATGGGACACCCAGGAGCCAATCAAATCCGCGATAGGATTCAGGATGTAAAGAATGTCCAAGGACTGGGGTGGTGGAGGGGAAACCGGAATTCTTGCACATGATGGCTACTGTACTGATGATATCACCCAGTACTGTATAAATTCTTTACAACTTTTTCAATTTTTTTTTTAGTTTGGCAAACAAAGTAATGGGTTTCAATGTAGCACTTCATATATACTTTATTCTTTCCTTAAAAATACATTTTATTAATCCTTTGAGAATTTCGATCACAGTCACCCTTCTACTCCTCTCCTTAACTCCTCCCATACTCACCCTCACCTTGCCACCCCCTCCAAACTTTTTTTAAAAAATTTTTCAGTGCTTCACACAGTCCAGTTTGTGCTGCTCCTATACTCATTGGTGTGGGGCTAACCACATGTTCACCCTACCAGGGACCAAACCCCTAAAGAAAACCGACTATTCCTTTCCCATAAGGCTTCAACTATCAATAGCTCCTGATTTGGGGGTGGCTCCTTCAGCTTCTCGGTCACTCCCATGCTTGAATGGTGACTGAACTGATCTTGTGCCAGTCTGGTGCAGGCAGCCACAGCTGCTGTGATTCGCGAGTGTGGATGTCCTCTCATGTCCAAAAGACAAGCTCCACTCTGGCTCTTACAGTCTTTCCCTCCTCTCTTCTGTGTTGGGCCCCGAGGCTTGTGTGTGCGTATGGGGGGAGTGACATGGGTGTCTCATTTAGGACTCAGCATTCCAATGACGCTTATCTTTGCATTTGGGTCAGTTTCAGGGTTCTGTATTAACCACTGTTTAACAAAAACGAAGCTTCTCTGATGAGGTCTGAGTGCTATGCTAATCTATCAGTCAAGAGATGGATTTAGAGGGGAACTTAATAATATGCCTACTTTAGCAGAATAAGAATAGTAACTTCATTCCTGGGGCCTGTGAGCCTCCCCACAGTGAGAGCTCTTTTAAATCATCAGATTTAAAATAATAGGCATGAATTTCCTTTTGTGGAGTGGTTGGTTGATTATGCTCATAATATTTATTCCACTAATGCACCCATGAGTGCATTTTGCTATGGCTGTCATTATTGAAGTCCACAGTGTTTACAGATGGGTAAGATTATGAATGGACCTACATGCCCTAAAACCTACATAACTTCTTCTGGTACTGTTTAAGCCCTTTACAAATATTTATTTATTCATTCATTCATTTATATATCTATTTATTTTTTCATTTCAAGAAGGGTTTTCTGTATAGCCATGGTTATCCTGGGCTTGATCTGTAGACCAGGATAGCCTCAAACTCAGAGATCTGTCTGCCTCTGCTTCTCGAGTGCTGGGACTAAAACAAAAACTGACTGTCTAAGTTTTTATATATGATATGGCACATGATTTTAACGAACTTATCATTCATTAAGACACAAGAAATATGACAACAAACATAACAAATTATTGAAAATTCTTCACCCAGGCTTAATCAAATATTCAAAGGTGTTAACCACTATTTATATCCTGTGAACTATAATATCAGGAAAGATGTGCCTTCTGGTGCAATAGTAACATTTCTGTTTTGTGACTGACAACTTTTTGATTGAATCTGAGGTATGTCCCACAGGAGGGAAGCAATGCCTGGTATTAAAAGTGCCATTGGGAGCATGTGGCCAAGAAAGTCAAAGGCTCTAGAGGGAACTAGCTACCGCTGCTGTGGTAAACAGGCACGCTGCTACACTGACTGCTAAGTGAGAACTAGTTACTGCTGTGGTAAACAGGCACACTGCTACACTGACTGCTAAGAGAGAACTAGTTACTGCTGTGGTATACAGACACGCTGCTACACTGACCGCTAAGTGAGAACTAGTTACCTCTGCTGTGGTATACAGACACGCTGCTACACTGACCGCTAAGTGAGAACTAGTTACCTCTGCTGTGGTAAACAGACACGCTGCTACACTGACTGCTAAGTCAGAACATCGATGTGGTGGTTGTACCCATGAAGTCACTACATGAGATCAACGTGAAATTAGGTATTTCAACCTCTCATCAGGGATAGGAGCATGGGTCATCAGCCCTTCCCGACCATCCTGGCATTGTTGTTATCCTTGTTCAACTCACATTATGCTAATGTTGGCGAGGCTTTATGGGAAAGGCTGTGAATTTGAGAGAAAGTAAGGACAGGTAAAAGAGAGGATTTGGAGTGAGGAAAGGGAAGGGGGAAACAATGTCATAATCTCAATAAATAAGAGTATAAAAATGGGTATTAACTTTCAGACCAGGTTATTTAGATTCAAATTTCAAGTTTGCTAAAGATTTGTTTACATTAACTAACACTCATAGTTAGTTCTTTGTGTAGGGTTGAGGCCTCCAGAACTTTCTTTCATCCAACTTGGCATGTTCTTCAACAGAAGTTGCTTTGGCTAGTCTTGAACTTTTGGTGCACCCTTTGTTCCTAATTCTGAAGGTCTTTAAATTACCTTCAAGGAGTTCCTCTAGTTTCTCAGCTTCCGTCTGCATTCTTAGGCATCAGCATTCTTGACTCTGCTTCTTCAGTTCCCACAACTCTATCTGCTTTTCAAACAAGTTGGTTTTTACTATACTGATCCTACAGTTTTTTCTTAAAGTGATTTATAGCCTTAGAAATTTCTCATTTTCTTGCTCCATTCCCACTACCCCTGTGGTGTGTGTGTGTGTGTGTGTGTGTGTAAACATATTTGTGTATGGATCAGTGTGCACTCATTTGTATATGCTTGCTCATATATAGATGTTGACTGAAGTTGACTTTGGCTATCTTCCTCTACTCTCCATCATATATATATTCATATATATATGATATATATATATATATATATAGAGAGAGAGAGAGAGAGATACAGTGTCACTCACTGAACCTGATATTTACTAATTTGCCTACCCTGTTAGTCCAATGAACTTCAGGATCTTAGATCAGCTTGGTCCCACTTGCCAGGTGCTAGGCTCACAGGTGCTTATCCATCATGTCTGGACCTTAAAGGATACTGGGCACCCAAACTCAGGTTCTGATGCTTGTGCAGTGAGCACCTCTCTTGTTGAGCTGTCCTTCCAGTCTCTCAAAGCTTCAGCTAATTTTGCGTTAGTGTCATTTCAAAGGAAAGTGGTGTTTTTGGTTCACTCCTTTACCTTTCTCAGCATACCAAGGTTTTGTCTTGCTTTCACATTTAAACCATGATCAAGGTCTCCTAGTCTCCTTTTAAATATCTCTCAATTCACTTCAAATCCATTATTCATGACAAAATTATATTAGTAGCCTTCTGACTGGTTTTCTTTAATGATACTCCATTTCCTTAAAATTAAAGTCATGACTTCTCAATATGACTGACTAGGGTTCCTGATCTGGTCTCTTTCTTGCCCCCCACACTGGAGTCCCTTCACCCTCTTTCTTGGTCTCAGTGTTGCTCCTTCTGAGCTGCCTGTAGAATCAGGGTTTCCTGCTTTGGGGCTTCACCCTCTTTCACAGTCTCAATGCTGCTTTATCTGAGCTGCATGTAGTCTCAGGGTTTCCTGCTTCAGACCGTATGCACAATTTTTTTTCAGTCCTTAGGGTGTTCTACATCTATCTGCAGATTGTTGATGCCTATTGATCCTCCACAAAATATCTCCGTTTAGGAATCCTTCTATGATGCATTTAGACTTTTAAAAGATCTTCTTCAAGTTGTGCCAATAATATCCTGCACTTGCTCCTGAAGCATCGCTTTTTTCATTGAGCTGGTATTGATGGGAATGATGATTTATTTCCTAATGAAACAGTTCTGTGACTCTATATTGTGTTTCAGATAACAGTCAGCCCTTGACCATGACTTTCAGGGACATGAAGCATGTCTTTGTGTTATAGCATCTCACTCAGGGCAACTCCCAGCCACTTCTCTCCTGCTCCTTCAATATTCGGCTCTTTCCTCTCAGTAAACTTGCATTGATTCCTTATTCTGACTCTTTTTCAATTTCTTTTTTTTTTTTCAAAGATGCTTCCTCATCTGAAGCCCTAGACAATGCGATCTAGAAATTTCCTTCTCCTTTAACATTGTGTATCAGCACCTTGACTAGTACTTACCACTAATTTCACCAGAAGGGCAGAAATGTTTCAACATTTTAAAAGTTTCAGAAAGTTCTAGACATATCATGATTTTTAATTAAAAGAGAAAGAAATTGCTAACTTCAAATATGTATATGCATTTCTGAGTCTTACTCATTTTATTTTTCTTACTCAAAATTTAATGCTGATGCAAGTTCAAATTCAGTAAACAACTGATTCAGTAAACAATGAACAAATCCTTACTGGGGTCTAGTTTTGTTGCAGGTCTTGGTGAAGGTGGTTGAACTCATCCGTGAGAGTGGGAAAGGATGGGAATGCGATGTTGAAATATTAAAAGAAAAAACTGTATCATATAATCTTCAGGACACAGAGAATACTATTTAGACAAACTGGTCAGGACAAGAGGGTAAAGAATCTTTAGTAATGGATGTTAACATTAAAAATGTTTGGTTTTTTTTATCACCAATTGCTTTTGAAATTAATTTATCTCTTAAAAATGTATTCACATATGTAGATCTGGTGGGTAGGTGTTCAAGGGCCACAGCGCAGGTGTGTAGGTCAGAGGACAAATGTAGTGGATAATTCTCTCCATCATGTGATTCTTGAGGACTAGGTTCAGGTTGTCAGATTTCAAGGCAGGCACCTTTACTTCTGACCTATCTTGCAAGGCTTTGAGTATTTGTCTTTGCTTTGTAATAAAACTTATCAATTTCTTACTTTATCTCTTTCTGATTCTCCCTTTGATGGTGACAAGAACTTGGGAGCACTGGTAGAGATCTCTATACCTACTTTTCCCAATAATCCACTTCTGAATTTGCAAAAATTCTGTCTCTTTTAACTTTCAACACCTTACAACATTATTCTCATTCTTTTTCTTGGTGACATCTTTTAATATGCGTGCTTTTCTTTGGCAGTGGCGTGGTGATTTTGACTGTAACTAAGAGAGGCCCTAACGGTTGGTGTCCCTGATGAAACTTTGCTGTGACTCCAGTGTCTCTCTTCATATTCATATGAAGCTCTTTATATTTCTCCTATTTTAGGAATAAAAATCGAAGGCATGCATTTTCTAAACTTTAGTTACTCAGAATATACTTTCAAAATTTATTATTACCACATGTATGGTGTGTATGTGTGTGTGTGTGTGTGTGTGTGTGTGTTTGTGTTCACATGCATGAGCACATATGCCAAGGAAAACATATTTGGCTAACTGAAGACCACTATTTCTTCATATTCTCATTCATTTTTAAATGAATTATTATTTATTTGTGTGCGTGTGTGTGTGTGCACCATATGCATGTTGGTGACTGGAGAGGCACAGAGACAGCAAAGAATATTGCCTCTCCTGAAGCTGGAGTTAGCAGCATGGATGAGCTGCCTGATGTGGATGCTGGGAACTAAACTCAGATCCTCTGAAAGAGTCCTTGACACCTCCAACTCTGAGCCATTCCCATGTTCTTAGGTTTGCACTATGTATCGTTGCACTTTTTTATTTACTAAGTCTTTCCTTGCCATGGGACATTATACTCACAAGTTCTTGTGCCTTTCATGGTCTCTCCTTTCTTTAGGTCTACTTCCTACCAGTCTTTCTCTCTCTTCTACCTTCATTAAGCATTCCTCAGATAGTTATTCATCTCTGGACGTTGTATCTTACTATGAATGAGTTTCTGAAAAGCTAATTAGAAATTCTATGTGGATGTTTAAGAACTACTTCACAGTTTGTTCTCGCTCATACCTGACTCTGTGGAGGAATTCCCTGAAGTCAAAGTATTTAGAGGTTCCATATTTTCTCTGTGTGACAGTTCAAAAATATCCTGAACATGTGACCTCAGGGCACATGCTTGATGCAGTACCCTGGTTACAAGAGGGGAAAGAAAGTCCAAACTCAGTGTGGGAACTGTCTGCCCTGTTGTGACCCCACATTTCAGGGAGATAGTGTTTGCTTGTCAGGGCATTGTCCTTGACTTAGGAAAATTGATTCCCTAGACCACTCCAGCCCTGCAGTGTTGACTCTCTCACTGTGATGCGGTGTAAAAGTGCAGCAGACTCTACTTCTTCTTTGTCGCTCTGTGGGTGTTGTCTCCCCACTTCAATAGAGCCTTGCACTAGGATTGTGGAATCTTAAAAGGCTCTGTCTTTGTTCAGTGCAGTAGTGCTGCTTGGCATAGACATGCAGCCTTGTGCTGTGTGGACCCTGACACCTGTGCACTTGGTGACCACAGCTTCCAGGCCCCGCACTTCTGCCACTCTCTCCAGTGTGTGTTTCCTCCTCCCTTTCCAATCTTTGTAGCTTTCTCTTCTTGCTAGTATCACTAGGAATGGAGAGTTTCCTGATAGAAATTACCCAGTGTGGCTGGAGGGGATGGCTGAGCCAGTCTAGGGCTTGCTGCACAAGCATGACCCCTGAACATGAATGCCCAGCACCCAGGTCAAAAGCCAGACATGGTGATGCCAACCTATATCCTGAGTGTTGGTGGTGGGGAGAAGTGGGGAAGAACAGAGACGGGGAATTTCTGGGACTTGATGATCAGTAAGCTCCAGGCTCAGTGAGAGGGCTTGCCTCAAAAAAATAAAGACTAGGTGGAGAGTACAGGAGGAGAACTCCTGACATTGGCCTCTGACCGCCACACACATGGGCAGGCATGCATACTCATATACACACAACATTGACCTCTGGCCTCCACACACGGACAGGCATGTGTACACATATACACACAACATTGACCTCTGGCCTCCACACACATGGGCAGGCATGTGTACACATATACACACAACATTGGCCTCTGGCCTCCACATACATGGAGAGGCATATATACACATATATGCACAAGTCACTAGCATTTCTATGTTTGTGTTTTAGAAGCAGTTCTGGATCATTCAGACCATCCTCTCCAATGCGGTTTCTCTGGTATTGTTGTCTCAGACTCATGTGCACTCAAGGGACCTGAGGCTCTTAGAGCGGGGACAGCTGACCCAAGCAATGAAGAAGTGTAGAGCCCAGGACACCCCTATCCTGGCCCAGTTCCTTCTCCAACACACCATGGCCCTGGATTTCTTCAACTTCTAAAATGATTTTCTGATATATTAGTTGCATGGACTTATGGTAGCACCTATGATCTCACATGCAGAAATGAGAACCTGGCACTTACACATGGATGGAAGTGCAGTTTTCTTACTCTGATCTCATAAACTGTTGCTAAATTAAATGTTTATAGGACTCTGAGCTGTAGCTACAGCTGGAGGAGGCTAGAATGTACTTGCTAAAAATAGGGGCGCTGAAAAGAAAAAAAACAGCCAAGAACACTGCCTGCAGTCAGCTGTGCTACATAAATTTGCATCATCCAACTGGGGTTGGACACTAAAAAATAACCAGCCCAGCAGCCTCAGCATCTTATTTCTCAAAGACAGTGAAGTCCAACAGTGCCTGCAGTGAGGTAAAAGCCTGAGAAAACGTCTTACTCAGTTATGCTAAGAAACAATCTGGGCTTCTCTCACATTTCACCTGTTCCTTGGAAAATGATAAAATGCTTCCCTGCATTTCTACTGGCGGCAGTGCTGAGTGTGCACCCAGGTGTGCAGACAGGGCGTGTTAGTTGAAAGGTATTTTAAAATACAGAGACTAGTTTCTATTTTACAAGTAGGTAGAGATTTCAAATCCATGCTTAACTATTAAGGCTCTTCCCCCAAATCAAGTACCATAGAGTATTTTTAAGTGCAAATGGATGAATTAAAATAAAATGCCGTCTTTGAAGGAGTGAAGAGGATTTCTTTGCTGTCCCTGTTGCCTGTGTCACTTGAGGGAGCTCAGTGTCCTGCTGTTACTGTAAAAACCCCACCTTCTGCAGAGGCCATCTCAACCAAGTCGTTTCTTTTTCGTTATCTTTCATGTGTATGTATGGTTTATGTTTGTGTCTGTGTATGTGTTCGTGTTCATCTGTGTGAGTGTGGACATACATGTACTTTGACATGTATGTGTTCATGTTCCTCTGTATGAGTGTAGGCACACATGTACTCTGACATGTGTGTGTTTGTGTCTGTATATGTGTTCATGTTCATCTCTGTAAGTGTGGACACACATGCACTCTGAACATGTATGTGTTCATGTTCATCTGTGTGAGTGTGGACACACATGTACTTTGACATGTATATGCTTGTGTCTGTGTATGTGTTCATGTTCATCTGTATGAGTGTAGACACACATGTATTCTGACACACATGGACTCGGAACATGTAAGTGTTCATGATCATCTGTGTGAGTGTGGACACACATGTACTCTGACATGCATGTGTTTTTTCTATATATGTGCTGATGTTCATCTGTGTGGATGTGAACACACATGTACTATGCACATGTATGGAGGACAGAGGACACTTTGGGGGTTGGTTCTCACCTTCCACCTTGTTTGTCATAGGGTCTGTCTTGCCATTGGCCATTGTATATGCTGGCCTGTGAGCTTCTAGAAATTTCCAATTCTCTACCTCTGACCTCCCTGAGGAGATGGGGGACACACATGTGTACTACTGCATTCAGCTTTTATGTGGGTTCTGGGAACTCACACTCAGATCGTCGGGTTTATTTGGTAAATGCTCTAACCACTAAGCATTTCTCTTCATATTTGAAATTTCAAGAGAAAATGTTTATTTATTATTTATTAATTTAATTATTTTTATTTATAATAGAATTTGGTTTTGCAGGCTAGACTAAAGTCTTTCTCCCACCTCCTGAGTACTGAGATTAAACATTTATATGAAAATGCCTTATTTAAGTTGTTTAAGTCTGAGGGGCTAATTTTCGGTAGATATACTTTTAAAGTCCCATATTTTAGTTATAATGTCTCTTAAAATCAGAAAAAAGTAACATAATAAAATCAATGTACAAGGTATGAATCCAGACCAGAAGATAATTATTTCTACACTAAATATGATCATAAAACAGGACCTTAGCTGATGTTTAAGGAGAGCGTCCACCCAGGCATCAGTACCTTATGTCTGAGACGCTCAAGACTCCTGTTCTAATGTGGGTACTTACTGAACGTGATTTGCAGACTTGATCCTCACAACTTCAGGACATTCCATATAATTAAGGAGAACTTACTCAAGCCTTACTATACAGAAACATACCAAGTTGTTCTTGTGGACAGAGTAATTAGCAATACAGGCTAGCATACCCACAGAGATGCAAATTTCAATTTTAAAAAATTGCTTGGGGGTTGGGCGGTGGTGATGCACACTGTTAATCCCAGCACTTGAAGCAGAGGCAGGTAGATCTCTGTGAGTTCGAGGCTAACCTGCTCTACAGAGCGAGTTCCAGGACAGGTTCAAAAGCTACACAGAGAAAAAAAAAATTTCTAGAGAGGGTGTTCAAAGGTGTTAACTGAACAAAAAGATGCTGAAGAGGCTGGCAGGACTGGAATGTGGCTTTGGGCAAGAACATCACTAATAGATGCTTCTTCCTATAGATGTTAGATGCCCTTAGGTGCTGGCATGATAAGGTGACTTGAAGGCTTCCTCCTAGCCTTTCTATTTCCAGGGAGCTCTTTTTTGTAGGTACATTTCTGAACAAAAATTGACTTGTGAATTTGCACTAGCATTACAGTTAACTATAGTCACCTTTCATCCCAATACTTTTCACACATGTATCAAAATATTCAAAAAAGTACTCACCTCCTCTTGATGTTACCACTAGAAGGCATATAAGAACAGGGGCCCCTGTTTTAATTTTTATTTCTTATAATTTCAGAAAAGTTGATGTAATAAAATCAGTGTATATGGTGATGAATCCAGCCAAGATGATATTCACTTCTATACCAACAAGACCACAAAGTAAAATTTAGTGTGTATTTTAGAAACCAACTAACGACTGTGGGCTCACTTCTTCCTACACCAATGCCCTGTATTCTAACTTCTTTTTCTCTACAAAACAGGACAACCCTAGAAAACTGTTCAAAATAATGCAATTCACATTGTAGGGAATAGTCAGGTAGTTCTATTGTAATACAAACTTTATAAAAGTGTGTGTGTATGTGTCTGTCTATCTGTTTGATAGGATGCCAAGTGGGAACCAACATCAGAGTAAGTCTTTTGACCTCTACACACGCTGTGGTGGGTGTGTGCACACACAGATTCAAAACATAATTACTAGTTTTCCTACTTCATCAAGAATACCAAGATAATCTTCTGCACTGCTGAGGCTGCGCCCCAGGGGTTCAGCAGTGCATTCCTTCTAGATCCCTTCAGATGGACCGTGATGCCTGTGCTGCATGCAAACACACTTAATAAACCTCACTGGGTAGAGTGTTTGATCTTTCGAAATCACCTGCTGAGCATGTTTATAGTCAACAAAACATGCAGAACAGCTGTTAGTGAAAAGCCCATGTCGTCAATGTCTTTCCTTCAGTTTAGCTTTTGAAAGCAGAGGGCTAGTTTAGCCAGGACATCTCAACCACCGTATCAGGTGTCTTTGGCAAAATGTGACCCATGTCATCTTATAAAGACACTTGGTTTGATAAAATTTTGGTCATCATCATGCAGCTGTATATTTTCTGTCCCAGGAGCTTCCGTTGGCCTGTGGTTGCTTGGGCTGCCCTTTTGGAACCTGTTCCCCATGCTGAGATGCCTTGCACAGCCTTGAAGCAGGGGGGAGGGGCTTGGCCCTGCCTCAGCTTGATCTACTACTATACTTTGTGGACTCCTATGGGAGTCCATCCCCTTTCTGAATGGAGGAGGAGTGGATGGGACAGGGTAGATGGAAGGTGGGGGGAGGGAACGGTTGGTGTGTAAAATAAATGAGAAATTTTCATTATAAAGGAGAAATATTTAATCAGTAATATAAAAATATATTTTATTTTATTGCCTCTTACCAAGTATTCTTTCTTTTATTTGAAAAATAGTAATATTTTTATTTGAAAATTTTATTTTATTTTATTTGAAAAATAGAGCCGCTGGAACTCTGGTCAGTGTGGTGTAGGCCTTGGTGCAAGTGTTCTGCTTCTTGTGTGTGTGGTCAGAACCTCTTCAGGGAAGCCTCTTGGTGTCCTAGCTCTTAAGTTGTTCAATCTTGATTTGAAAATCATCTATCATGGTTTTCACTATCAAGTTTATTTGCAAGGAGCAGGGGACCAGAAGAGGAGGTCAGATCACAAGACTCGGTGCTCAGAAATCTGCTTTTGGCCTGTTTTCATGGGCTAAAGGTTCTGCTTTATTCTTCCTGTTTCTAACCACCGTTATATGTTCCCATTTTAAAGTGCAGCTTAGAAAACAATTTAAAATTTGACTTTACAAAAGGTAAGTAGGAAGGACACATAGACTTTTCTTGTTTTTGTCTCGTACCTTGGCTCAAACTTTTTGAGAAGTGGGGGAGCTTTTTCTCCTCCTGCATCTAGAGGCTGCCATGTGGTTGTTTTCTTAAAATCTGGTGACTGAAATAGCAGAGGGGAATTTCATAGACAAAATTTGTTCGGGAGATTCTTTTTAAAGCCATCTTTTGAAAAACATCGCAGGAGGTAAAAATGCTTGCTAAGAAGCCTGACTTCCTGAGTTTGATTTCCAGGATCCATACACTGGAGTGCAGGGAGAGGACTCATTCCTGAAAGGTGTCCTCTGTCCGTACTTACACACACACACACACACACACACACACACACACACACACACACACACACCACACACCCAC